>JALLOS010000481.1:0-12156 GCA_036939435.1 Stephanodiscus minutulus
GTCGTCGACGACGATGACGATGACGACGACGACGACGACGGCGACAGCGACAGCGACGTCGACGGCGATGGCGTCGCACGGAGCAAGGGGGGGATCGTCGCGAGCGTTGTCGTTGTCGTCGACGACGATGACGACGACGACGACGACGACGATGGCGTCGCCCGGAGCGAGGGGGGCATCGTCGCGAGCGTCGTCGTTGTCATCGACGAACGACGACGACGACGATGATGATGATGGCGTCGCCCGGAGCGAGGGGGGGATCGTCGCGAGCGTCGTCGTTGTCGTCGACGACTATGACGACGACGACGACGGCGACGGCGACGGCGACGGCGACGGCGACGGCGACGGCGGTGACGGCGACGGCGGCGACGGCGACGGCGACGCCGCGAGGAGCGGAAGGGGAGATTTCTCCATCGGCGGCGATATCGTCGCGCGGACGGCGGACGATACGACGAGCCAGACGGCGGGGCGGCGGACGATGTGACGAGAGCGGGCGGTAACGAAGACGGCAAGCAACAAGAGTAGGTGGTGAGTTTCGCGACGAAAGCAGGCGGCGGATGATGGGCGGCGGACGACGACGGCAGGCAACAAAAGAAGAGAGGCAAAGGGGGGGGGAGGAGGGAGGGAGGATGGAGGTGGCGTTCTTAAAATAATACCATATGTAGAGAGTTAACAGATGCTGTCGTAGTGTCCAGGGACTCCGCAGAAACAAAATGTAATCAGACTATACGGGGCCTACACGGTGCTGATTACATTTTGGAAATACTTGGTCAAAAGTGGCGGGCGCTAAGAAACCACCTTGCTTTAAGAAATCGTCAAAATTTAGTACTTGGAAAAAATAATCAAGTCTCGCTTACGATTGGTCTGATTCTCGGAACTGCTGCTGAAAATACCGGATGGCTTTATGGTAGTCCACCAGTTATTAGGTACATACCTACAATACTTACATACAATGGGCCGATATTTTTGGCCAAACAGACTGTTGCAATGGAAATCCGACTCTTGGAATAAGGCGGGAACAAAATGACCGTCCGGACGAGCATCAAAATTCATAAAACTCATGTTCGGTTGGTTGTCACTTTGCTCTCGTCGCAACTTCTCCCGGTGCCGCCTCTCGCAGCACCCCTCTCCTTTGGTTGGTTTGCCACACTCCCTGGCAGCTCATCATCATACAGATGGCTAGATTGTGCACTCCATTTTTATTCCCGTTCCGGCCTGGCCTCAGTGTTTGGAATCCTCAGGTTTCCGCGGATTACTTCAGATTCCATGGAACACAAGTCGGAATTAAATCATTCCGGAGCAAGATAAAATGTTGCGGAATCCTCCCCATGAACCCGAAATCCGGCCGGAATCCGGACCGTGCCACTTGAAAACAAACATACAGCTGGCAGCGACAGACTAAAAAAAACACGAATAAAGCAGGTGTCAGTGATGGCATTCTGCTGCTACATGGCCCTGCCTCAAACCGCTACGCCGTGCTGCCATGCTGGCGTGCTGCCTCCGCTACTGCCACTTCTCGAACAGAGGAGGCTGTAGCGACGGAGCTGGTATGGCGTTCTGTGGTGGTGGCAGCGAGGTTTAGGAAATTCAGGGGGCTGGCCCCCAAATTGTTTTTTTGGGGGGGCTGGCTCCCCAAAGTCACTTCAGACCATGGTGATCATCCCTCCCCCGCCCGCCCCGCCCCTCCGTGCCGTCTCCCCTCCCAGCATTAATTAATATAAGATGTATTTTTGATGACATAATAACGTGATATTTTATTCCATCATTAATCATGAATCCTCAAACTCCACCTCAAACAGCGGCTCACCGTTCTCAATGGTGAGCTGCGTGATGACCGCACACAGCACCCAGAACACATCACCGTAAAGCAAGACATGGTGGCGAAAGACCTGGGATAGGATCCCCCAGTTCTTCAGCTCCCTGGTCAGCATCTCATGCCACGCCATCACTCTCCCCTGCATTCCCCAATTCTCTGCCAGATTCATGTCGTTCCCCGGACATTTTATCTTATCAGGGTGGCCGCGGTAGCCCACATCGGCCTCGACCCGCTCGCCCGGCTCGAGGGAGTAGGGGGTCGGTCCCAGAAAATGGCCATTTTTCAAATGGTCCCTAAACCATTTCTGAGTGGTATTGGGATCTGGTTTTCAATGTATAGGGGGTCGCTGGGTCCACTGAAGGGGGGGGGGGGCACTGGCTAACTATATGCTAGCAAATTGTGACCACTTTACTGCATGTAATTGTGAAACTATACTCATATTAAATGTATCTTTTTAAGCATGAGAATTGTTCCCATGCATCAGTGGAAGGTGCCCCTAAAGTATCGGGCCATGCTTCTATTTCCTAGTGGACCGTTGGGGCTAGGGGGAGCGGCGGACACCATGGTCTGGGTGGGGGTACCTACGAAGTGGTGGGAACAAAAATCTACGAGCACATACATACTGAAGCTACGTAGGAATTCAACAAGGGTGACTTATTTTGTTACCGAAGCATCCTCTCATCGCCACTCCACTGCCACTGCCGTTGCCGCTGCTCGCCACTCACCACTCGCCACTCGCCACTCGCCACTCGCCACTCGCCACTCGCCACTTGCCACCACTACAACCACGGTGGCTCCGTGGCTTCAGCTTCATTGTCATTGTCATCGTTGTCATCGTCATCGTCACTGCCGTCACCACCGTCTCCCCCTCCTCTTCTGTGATCTATTTGATTGTTGTGTTTGTTCTGTCGTTGTGTCCTCTCCCCTTCCTCATCCGGGGGTGGCAATCTCGCCCACCGCATCTGCCATCGTCATCGCTGACATCGTCATCGTTGTCGTCGTCGTCTTCATCGTGGCTGTTGTCGTTGTCGTCGTCGTTGTTGTTGTCATCTTTGTTGCCTACTACCCCCCCCCTCTGCGTGATCTGTTTTATTGTTGTGTGCATGTCCTCGTCCCTTGCTCCCCCGCCCCTCCACTTCGCGTCATTTGTTGATTGTTGAGTTTATTCTCTGCCGTCAATGGTGTCGTCGTTGCCACTGTTGCCGCTGCGTTGGATCATCTTCGGCCACCACTGCAGCTGAAGATGATCGCGTAGAGGTGGACGACGGGGTCGAATCGTTGTTGTTGTCAGCCCCCCCCCCTCCTCCCTTGCAGAAGATCAGAGGGCAGAAGCGTGCAGCAGAGGCCCTCGATTGTCTCTGTCGCTGGGATGGTGGCTGGCGGCGACGATGGCTTGCCGTGGTGGCGAGCGGGGTGGCAATGGCTTCGGTGATCGGTGGTTGGTTTTTTTAATATCCTAGCGCGTGAAAATAGGTCTTTGAGTGTTTTTTGATACACCTGTTATTTTTTGTCAACCAATTTCTGTCCACCAAAGAGACGCGGCAACTCACACAGCGCGCCTGCAGGTAGGTTGGTATATAATATTTATGGCGTCTTAAGGAGGCGGTGGTGTAGTGACGTGACGATTGCAAGCGAGATTTTGGTCCCGGTTTCAAATCCCAAAATTCGCTATTTTTTTTTTGACGGACGACGGTCAGAAATTGGTTGAAACAAAATAATAGGATCTGAGCCACGTATGTAGAAGGTAAGCACCTACCATCACCACCACCGACTAAGTAGGTACTATCTACCAACCCACACATCATCATCTCCTCCTCGCTCATCTCCATAAAAACAGTTTTCCAGAGAGAAGGAAGTCCTTTCCAGTTCAAACATCACCAACAATGTTTGACGTTCCAGAAGGAACTGCCTATGCAGTTCTTTACACCGTCTTGAGCTGTTTCACTCTTCTCGCCATTATAGCCTCGAGATATGTTGGCAAATCAAAGATTTTCGTTAAGTTGGGGTGCATGATGCGCCCCGTTGCGGCAACGGAGGATTTAGTGAGGAAAGAGTTGAAGACTGCGGACTTCTTCTTGGCAGCCAGGAACAGTGCGGGTGCACGGTGAGGTGTACATTGATCATGAATGCATGATGTTTATGTATTCCACATCTAATTATATACAAAAATGCACTGCCCCCCTCTTTTTTAGAGCCATCGGCCTAAGCTACTTTGCCAGCGGAATGGGGGCATGGGTAGTCTACGGATCTACCGAAATGGGAGCTAACCCCGACCTTTCTTGGTTGGGTGTCATCGGCTACTCTGCCGCCTCTGCTTTGCCAGCACTGATCATCTGTGTTATCGGCCCTCGTATCCGTGGAATCACCGGCGAAAAGGCATTCTGCGCTACCGATTTTGGATTGGCTCGATATGGACGTTTGATGCAATTTTCGATTGCCGTAATCGGAGTGTTTTACAGTGAGTGCATCCGGAGCCACACTGTCATTTGTTCTCACTTACCTTCAACCAACTATTTATTGTTTCGTTCGCTCTCCTAAACTTGTAAGTGTTTATCTTTATGATTTCCGAAATGACCTCCATATCCAACGTTTATGGTCTCGTTGTTGGACTTGACACCTTCAGTGACGACACAATCAAGTACACCATGAGTATCGCCATATCCCTTGCCGTTTTTACTTGGTTCTATACTTCGCTCGCAGGCCTCCCTGCCTCTATCATCACGGATAAATTTCAAGCGTATCTTATGTTTTCCTTGGTTTTCATCCTGTTGATTGTTGCGTGTGTGAACCCCAACAATCAAATCACCAAAGAGGAATTTGCAGTTGCGTCTAACTGGACCACTGATGGCTTCGTTGCGGCAGTCACTTTAATTATAGCCGTGGTTTGCGCCGAGATGTTCAATCAAGGCACTTGGCAGCGCGTTTGGGCGGCCAACTCTGTCCCAGAAATGAGGAAGGGATTTATGCTTGGAAGTTTTCTAGTCTTCCTCCTCATGATGTTCTTTGGAATCATGGGTATGATTGCCTATGGCAAGTTGTTGTTCACCCAGCAGCTTCAGCCCTCTTCCATGTTGTATACTTGAAAACTAACGAAGCTCCTTGCTTTTGTCTTTTCTGCAGCTAATGATCCCGAGGCTTATGACAACTATGAGAAATACGCATGTGAGAATACTTTTGTGTCTTTCTACTTCGACTTAGTGGTTTTGTCGCATTTTGTTCATGACGTTTTTCTTTTCTGTGAAGACCTCGCGTTTTTTGATCTCTTGGCGTCTTTGAGCAGCTTCTGGCACGTCATTGTCCTCATTATCGTCACAGCACTTGCGGCGTCTTCGGTCGACACTTTGCAAACCGCGATTGCTTCTGTTATCAGTAGTGACATCATTCGTTTTGGAGTTAGTGACAAAACCGCACGCTGGCTTACTCGAGGGCTTCTCATCCTCGTCAATATTCCAGCCGTCATTTTGAGCTCGTACAGGTTTAATGTCATCGGTCTGTTTCTTGTAGCTGATCTCGTTTGTGCGACAGCAGTCTTGCCAGTCTTTCTGGGAATGATTACTGAAGATCGTCGTTTCATTTCTGCGCCAACGGAGCTGGGTGCGTTCTTAGGGATTTTGTCTGGCTTTGCCACAGTCTTAGTCAACGGGAAAATCATTGGATTCGACCAAGCTGTTAACTCGGTTACGGGAGAAGTCATTGCAACGGGGCCATTCTCTTACTTCTGGCTTACAAACTCATCGCAGTGTGCTCTCTGCGGAACGACAACCATGGTGACATTCATCGTCGTACCTCTTGTTGCTGGTTTTTGCACTCTTCTCTTCAGCAAGCTTGATGTCCTTATTCGCGGGGACCGTGCTCGCGAGCCGGTCTTCAAGTTTGCGCAACCTCAAGAGGAGGAACACACTCAGTTGGGCAAAGAAGATGCATTGGAAGAGGACGCCGTCCTCGGCGTAAACGAAGAGTTTGAGGGTTACCTTTATGGCGGAGATACTGAATTGGACAACATGAAGGATAAGACTGATATGAAGGACAAGACTGATTTGGCTGAGGATAATAATCCTCCGTCTGTCGAATTGGCTGCTTGATGGATCAATGATGGTGAGTAGGAGGATCTTCTCAACGAAATCGCTCACCATTCTTCTGACCTTAGGCCTACCGAAAATGAAATTACCTTTTATCACGCCAGATAATCAACCAGACAACCAAATTTAAGCTTGCGGGTGCCATTGTTCTTAATTTGGCTGAGAGTACAAACCGTTTGAACCTGATCGTGATAATGCGCGCGAGAGGGAACAGCTGATATAATCTCCAAAAGAGATTTATCACCAAGTCAACCTTCATTGGAGTTAAATTGATTTAATTAGTTTGACGGCGAGAGTAGTCAGTTATAAAGCAAGTAATTCCAACATTGTTGAACTATGATGTGACTGATGAACAATATTCTCATATTTGATTTTGTTAACGATATTGATATGATTGATGTGACTGATGAGGCCAGAAGACAGGGCAAGAAAGATTTTTCTCTCTGTAGGAAAGATGATGATACTGAGTCGAGCGTGAATATAAAGTTTTAGTGCAATGACTCACAAAATATATGACATCATATTTCCGGATCATTCTTTTTTTGAAGTAAATACTGCCACATTTATATATCGACATAGATTCGATAAGGTATGGGTCCCCCCGGTCCTCCACCCGTTAAGCATCGCGCGCAACATTTCCAACCAAGACAACCGAAAAGAAAAGTGTTGACCTGTAGCAAATATATATTACTACTGCAGATTTGATAAGTTCTTGAGCAATTCGCGAGTTATTACACATAGATCTCTATTTTCCCGATGGTGTCGAGTCCCTTCACAATAGAACTATGACAAGGTGTTTACTCAATCACCTCTTCTTAGCCTTTTTCGCATGCCTCGATTTAACCATTTTTTTCGCATTGCTCTCCCGAAAAGTTTTCGATTCTTTCAAGTAAACTTGTTCACAGACTTCTTTCACATTTGTGGGCTTTGCTGTGAGGATAGTCAGCTTCCATCTTTTGTTGCCCGCTTTTCTATGAAAGATGATGGTTGAATTATCTGCGGATTCTCCTGCATACTTGAACCACATCCCAATATATTGATTAAAGCAAGTTGAATACAACAAGCCAATGCCCTGATGGCACAGCTCAGCACAGATTTTTAATTTTATATCCGCACACTTTTCCGTACCCAGTATCTCCTCGTCAGATCCCGAGATCTGAACTACCTTTGCCCATACTGCTTTCCCCCTGGGTTTTCCTACACCCTTCCGTCCAAGATTACTTTGATACTCGTAAGCCACCTCTTTTAGTGTTGGCTTCACCCCAGTTTCCAATTCCATCTTGTCAGCGAAGTTACTAACCGTGCCTTCATTACCCCTACTGCCCAACTCGGTAGCCGCTTCGTTTAGTGTTGCCTTCTTCCCAGTTTTCAATTCCATCTGGTTAGCGACGCTACAAACCGCGCCTTCGATACCACTAAAACCTCCGGCCTGGCTTGGTGACAGGAATTCAACTGACTCTGGCAACATGCCATGAAGACGAAGATCCTTCGTGATCTTGGCAGCTCCATCCTTATGAAGAGCTTGTCGAAATATCGAGACATCACCAGTCGTGAAACTGGGTATTGTGGCCGTTCGATTCTTTGCACCCGAGATATCAAGAAAAAAACACACTGTTTGGTGAATAATGGGTGTATATATCTTGCCACTCATTCTGTTGGAGCTATCGGGGCCACCGATTGCCGCAGAAATTTGCATGCATGTAACAATGATGGTGGTTTTCTTCGTCTCTCGATCGAGGAGAAGAATGATTGGGAGAGACTCTTCCAAATCGTACCTTGCTCGTGGAGGTTGATAATCATCTATTAATCCACTAATCACTTTGTCTGTCAGGAAAATGGAGATAAGCTTCAACTTGTGAATGTCCTTTTTGAGGAGCTTGATGTTATCCCACCCTTCGATAAAAGCATGACTGCACGACTTGAGTACATGGACCATCATGAGTTTCGCAGCGTCCGTGTTGCTTGCATTGATACGAGCACTGCCAGACTTTTTGTTGAATTCTGTCTGGGTGTGTGCGGGAACAAGGTCAAGAATCAAAGGTGGTGGTGATGGCTTGTCTATATCCGAAAATTTTATATTCGATTTTACATAGTCAAAGAATAAGGCTTCAACCCATACTTTTTCTCTTGACGCAAATTTCTTTTCCCCAACCTCATGCAGCTGACTCCTTCATCATCGTTGAAGCCAAACCCCAGAAACTCATCAAGTCATGAATGGAACCGAACTATTTGGCCTCCACAAAAACTACCACGATGCCATCGAATGCCTCTTCCAACACGACCAATCAATCAAGGAGCTAGAAGCAAAGCTCGCGTCCAGGGACGAGCACATCGTGAGCCTGAAACTGAAGATGGTGCAAATGTTCCTCGAGCTGGCGTCGTCCAAAGCGATGGAGGACGAGCATCACTTGTACAAGCGTATGATGTTGAGTGCCAGTTCGACCTCTCTCTCACTACTGTACACTCGCGACAAGATCGTAGAATGTCAAGCTGATATTGGCGGCAACAAAGGGCAACCCGCGGGTGGTCTGAGGCGTCTTTTGAGTTCAAATATCTCCAAGTCCTGGCCAGCGCTTCGAAGCAACTCCCGGTGCATGTCGCTTGCAAGCCAAGCACCCCTCACCTTCATCCCTCAAGCAAAGAATAAGGCTGCTGACGCCTCCACCGTCAGCGGCAACACGGACAAACCCAAACAGCTCGTTTCGTCTTTTCTCTCATTTCGTAGTCACTCCAGTGAAGGTACTCGCGGGAGCACTGAGTCATCTGTGAATTCAGTGAACACCAGCCTAAATGTGAGATGTCTAGATGAAAGTGTCAGAGAGGCCGGCACTGTGTCTAGATGTGAGACCATCATCACCGGCCCCTACCCCATCCCCAGTGTTACGGGAACACTGGAGAGCAGGCACAATGAATCCAATCTATTATCCAAGACAACCAACAAATCGGTGGTCTGCGCCTCGCAGCAACTTCTGGTGCATGCCGCTTGCAAGCCAAGCACCCCTCGCCTTCATCCTCTAGCAAAGAGTGAGACCGCTGATGCCTCCGCCGTCGGCGGCGACACAGACGAACTCAAACAGTTCGTTTAGCCTGTTCCCTCGTTTCGTTGCATCCCCAGTGAAAGAACTCGTAGGAGCACTGATTCGTCTGCAAATCCACTTGACACCAGCCTAAACATGAGATGTCTATAAGTATCAGAACTGTGTCTAGATGTGAGACCATCATCACCGACCCCTACCCCATCCTCAGTGTCGCGGGAAAACTGGAGAGCAGGCACAACGAATCCAATCTCTTGGTTGATTATCCAACACGACCGACGAGTCGGCTGAGACGTCAACCTAGTCAGCTCAGACTGAGTTCGTCCAAAATGCACGAACACGTCATGCACTTTTTTCTTAATGTGACCAAGGAGCGGGAAGGCAGCAGGCGCGAAGCTGCTCCTGCTGTGCCCCCGACTTCACTGCCTTATGAGTAGAATCTCGCTCCAAAGTTCTAGATCAGGAATTCCAGGTGTAATCTTTCCTGTTACTTCCGATGATTGCCTCATTGGCTGCGATGTGACTTTGCGTCCAATATCAAGCAGCAGAGGAAGAAATTCCAACGCCGATGCAGAGTGGGTGCTGTCCAGAAGTGCACCCAATGAGGAGTTTCCACATTCAAGGAAATTGATAGTTAAAATCATCACTAGATGTTTCACCATTAATAATACACATCTACTTTGTCGGTGTCTCTATTTATCATCTAACATTTGTAGCAACGACCCCATGAAGCTTGTTTGTTGGTTTGTGCTGGGAGGATGTAAATTCTGTGATGAATTGAAATAAGTTGGATGTATATTCTGCCTGACCGGGAAGTTCAACCTAAGTTTGAGGAATCCAATTTCTCTCGTTCTTATATAAGTAATCAAGTACACTCTAGAGGCATTGATGGCAGATGTGAAAAAATGCAACCGTGGGATCAAATCATGAGTCTTTCCTCACAAACGTTATCTTTCTTCGGTAATTCATCCTTTTGACCATCAAATGTGTAACATCCGCAGCACTCATGCTCGTCGTATCAACATCATCAATCGCAATAACCAAGTCTTTTGGTTTCAGTAAACCCTCAAGGGGCGAGCCACGCTTTATCTTGTGCACAGTAGGATTCCCGTTGACGACGTCGATGGCCACTCCGACCTTACCTGGCGGTGCGAATACATGCTGGTATTCTTTTTCATATTGTTTGGTAGGGGTATTCAGTTTGTCCATCAGTGAATCACGGAACAGTGGCGATGAGCGAGATGTAGACTGATTTCCAAAGGAGACGGACTCATCCCTGAGCGACAGGTCTTCATTTGACTGCATCGCATGGTTGGTATTGAACCTTGGAATAGCATAGCCATTGTATCCATTGTCAGATGACAACGGATCGAAGGAGTAATCATCTTCTGGTGGCCTCGTATATAAAACTTTTGATGACTTGATGGAGTTGTTAGCGTTGTTCGTTCCGAGTTCTTGCGATCTCAAATTATTGATCTTGAGCCGTAGCCCTCTCCTGGCAAAAGATTTTGTGAACAAATAGACAACGTTATTGAGTTGCTTGACAAAGATGACAACAAGCTGGCACATGAAACAACACGAATGTTCCCTCACCGACGTAATTTTTTGACCGCGAGAAACGAAAATGATACAAATCCAAGGACACAAAGCACTATCGCCACGATGGATGCTGCGCTCAACTTGGATTCTGCTTGTTTCGATGTCGTTCCCGCATTATCCTGCGCCTCATAACCACTCACCACCAAACTGGTTACGTTGGAAAAGTAATTATCGTCAATACCATGAACGAACTCGACCAGGTGGCTGTTGAATATATGACATATGTGAATCAAGATAGCTTGAAAATCACCATGAGTTAGAGACTGTTGCTGTGTATGCTCGGCGGAAACGACTGCTGCAAATATTAGAGTATAACCATCGCTCTTCTTCTTTTGTTCGACATTCTCCGATTCATCCGATTCTTCCTCGAAGAAACTCTCCACTTCATCCAGCTCGATCTCATCATCGTAGCCGCCGTCGTTCTCTTCTACACTGTTTCCTACTTCATCAAGAGTATTATTCACCGGATCTGGAGTATTCTCTTCGTCAATTATGGCTTCATCGTCGTCAGTTCCGTCGTCAGTTCCGTCGTCGTTGTTAACAACGTCATCTATTTCTTCTCCTTCAAAAACGAACTGACCAGCCTGCAAAGCATTCAATACCAATAACCTATCATGATTGCTCTTTGGCTGGTCGTTCACGATGCTCTTCGCCGATGTAAATAATCTCCTCTCGTTTTCTACGAGCTCTTCTTCGAATATGGATACGCCCACAATATCCACGTCGTACGTTTGCTGCTCATCGAATACATGCCATAAAAAATTAACCAGCGTATCGGACAGGAGTTTTATTTGACTCGAGTTGATGAAGGTGGGTACAGAGTGAATTTCCGTCTTTAATGTTGCCGAGAGGAAGGGCGATCCCGTGGCGTGTTCCTTTTGTACGAATTGCTCCTGCGCCTCTTGTATATTGTGTATGATTACCGTCTCTGCAGTGATCGTCGTGGGTAGGAGGAATGCCACCGTCACCGCCGCCACCACCGATGCGAGACTGCCGGTTCCTGGCAGAGCTATCGCCCTCATGTTATTGTCATGCGCCAAATAATCATTCTCTGGCCGGCCGTCTTCACTTCCGTAGGTAGCCCGAATGACATGAAATTTTTGAGAATATCAGACCTATGTAGGAATCAATATGAACTTCTTTTGAACCGACTCAACGCATTTCAGCTACATACCATACCATACTGGGGGATAAGAGACAGCTAAAGGCCCAGGATTGGACAGCTAAATTGGTCAGATTCGATATTCTGCGTATGGTACCAAAAAATATTTTATTTTGTATTAAGCTTACGTTGGAATCGAAAATCCCGAGAGGGAGAAATAAAATTTGGCGCACACTCCACATCCAACCTAACTTCCATCTCACATCTCACATCTAAGCCCACCCACAATGCCTCGCGTCATCCAGCCCGGTGGCGGCGGTGGGAAGATGCGCGTGCGCTATACCGCGCGCAGGAAGCGTGGCCTCGTTGCCACCTCGAAGCGCATGATCGCGGAGGGTATGACGTTGCGTGCCGCCGCAGAAGAACTGCGTGTTAGCCACGCCAATCTTTCGAAGTGGGCGTCTCAGGGAATGGGCGAAATCGATCGCGTGGACAAGATCCTTAGGTCGAAGAAGAAGGCGGCAT
>JALLOS010000482.1:0-12886 GCA_036939435.1 Stephanodiscus minutulus
TGTCCCATCATCCTTCCATATAAGTCCTGTTTGTACATATCAATATTATTTTCATTGTTATCTTCTCCAGTCCCATTGATCTCAACAAAACTATTCCATTATTTTGTAAGTCAAGTGTAACAGTTGAGGCTATATACCAAACCAAGATGACTCCCACAGCAATGCTAAACCTAAAAGAGGTGATTCATAACCTCATGTATAAAGTTAAAGCTCGTCTTGTCAGACTACTAGTAGGGGCTGCACTGGAGAAGTTTGAAACAAAATTATTTGATTAAATTATTGTTTTTGTGAGTTGAATGTTGTAGGTATGGTGTGCTGGACTGGACCAATAGTTGTCAAAAAAAATAAAAAAATCACGGCAACCCTTCCGTAACTGGTGAGAATTTCTGTCCGGCGCCCAAGTTAACTAGTGATTTTGCGCCATTTTGTAATTTCCAAACTACTATAGATGCATATGGGGCATAAAACATACAGGCATTGTTCATATGCATGGCTTGAAGATGCATGCAAAGTATTGAGACATAGTTCTTACTGTACGTGGGCCATTGAGGGTACCATGGTGTGGCACACACCGGATAACAAAACGCCCCGGTTATCTAGTGTTATTGTTGTGTCTTGTTGTGTCCAAACTAACAGCCCCTGCCATGTAAAAAGCATGGGCATTGTTCCCATGCATGAGTGGAAGGTGCCCCTAAAGTATCGGGGCANTCTTGTTGTGTCCAAACTAACAGCCCCTGTCATGTAAAAAGCATGGGCATTGTTCCCATGCATGAGTGGAAGGTGCCCCTAAAGTATCGGGGCATGCTTCCATTTCCTAGTGGGCCATTGGGGCTAGGACAAGCGGTGGACAACATGGTCTGGGGGGGTACCTACGAAATGGCGGGAATAAAAATCAACGAGCACATACATACTGAAGCTATGTAGGAATTCAACAGGAAGTCTACAGATTTGTTAATTCTATATTCAAGATGAAGACGAGGGGGCATCATCTTGTCACCTACGCCGCTAGCCGCTGTTTGCCACCACCGCAACTACAGTCGATGGCAACACCACTCGCACATTGTTTGGTGGATTGTCATTTGTCTCCATCATTGTGGCCGACCACAACCATCATCATTGTCATCAGCATCCGCCATCTCCTCACCTCCTCCTTCACCCCTCTATAGTCGTGTGTTCCTCCTCATTTTTCACCCATTTTCCGTCAAGGCTGCGTACTTTTCAGTGTCGTCACCATCACCACCAGCGTCGCCGCCACTGTCTCCATCTCCCTCCTACCTCCACCGTATTCTGTTTGATTGTTGTGTACTGACAGTTGTCGTTGTTGTTCGTTGGTGCCTTGTCTTACTTTCAACTCCTCCTCCTCTTCGACAGAGCCGCCGCCGCCACATCTGTCAACCTCCCACAGCCGTCTTCCACTTCCTCCTCGAAGCCACCTCTTCCTCCCACCCAAACTAACGACGATCTATTTTATTGTTGTGTGTTTTTCCGTTGTCCTGTCGTCTCCCCTTCCTCATCCGATGGTGGCCATCCCGCCCACCGTATCCGCCATCGTCATCAATGTCGTTGTTGTTGTCCATCATCATCTGTTGTCGTCCGTTGTCGTCGTTGTTGTCGTTGTCATGGCCGCTGCCTTCGTCGTAGTCGTAATCGTCGTCTTCGTCAAATCGTCGCAGTTGTCACCACTATTACCACAGAATCTGTGACTGTCTCCTCCTCCTCCGTCATCGTCTCATCGCAACCATTATTCCTCTTGCCAATGCGCGGCGGCATGTTGTCATCATTGACGTCATCATCATTGCCATCATCGTCATCATCATCATCGTCGTCCGCCGCGCCATTGCCGTTGCCGTCGTCGTCCGTCACACCGTCACCATCACCATCTTTGTCGACGTCGTCGTCTGTTGCGCCGACACCGTTGTCATCGTCGTCATCCGTAGTGCCATCACCCTCGTCGTTGACGCCATTGTCCAAAGGACGCTGGTGGAAAACACAAGCAAAAATATCATCTTTATTAGTTCGTTTTAGTCACTAGGATCCCTTTTTTGCACGCGGGACCCCTAATTTAGCCACGTAGAGGCACGTGCATGCAAAATCCGTGTGCCATTACGTACTACGTCGCTAAAGCCGGGAGGACGCGATGGTAACATCGCGAAATAATTATCTCAGGTGAATATTGGCCACCTTGTTGTTCCACGTGTGTACCTTGAGGACGTGGTCCTTCCTTGGTCCTTTACATAGACTACAATACAAGTTTTGTCTGTCTTTTGAGTCCGACCACCAAATTAATTATACCGCTCGAGAGTGCTTTCCCGACGAACAGCCCACGAGTTCCCAAGACAGCATACGACTCAAAACTTTCGCGTAAAATAGTAAGTAAATAGTAAATACTGCATACAGAGCTTTTTGTTTGTGTTTATGATGTGTATGTAGAAAGTAACAGCCCGGGTACTACTCTAGGTACGAGTCCGGTCACAATTATTGAGAGAGCCACAGGCGTCTCAATCATTCTGACCGGACCCAACCCGACTTTCAGCCTTGGAACGGCTCCCCCGGCATTGCAATATCACAGATAATAATCACAAGGGTCGCCGGACACCGATCTACTACTCACTGCATCCTTTGTGACTAAACAAACCGTCTTCTGCGCTCGCGCAACTGTCGAATTCCGACTCCAGGCTGACGATGACCTTGTGGGAATCGATCGCGATGATGGCGCGTCGACGTACGACGATGGCGCATATAAAACAACGACAATGACGGGGCGGCGGTAGGGGGGGGGAGGAGGAGGAGGAGGTGCCCGAAGACGACAGGATCTGCCGCGTGGCGGGGAGGGGAGGGGGAGGGGGAGGAGGAGGAGGGGGGGACGACGGCGATTATTACGACCTGCCGCACGTCCGGCGGGCGGCGGCGAGGCCCGTGTGCCGGATAAGGCACTCCGAGGCGGTCCTAGTTGACGCACCACTGGACGACGATGGTCGGAGCAAGAGGATAGAAGAGGATCAGTTTTTTTTGCTAAGTCTTTTTTGATAGGTACTGTACTAAAGTATACAGTCGTACACACAGTAGTATATTTTTCGAATACCGGCATGATGTATTCATTACAGTTTCCAGATCAATTGGTTGGATAATTCCGGACATGGCGCTATTTTTACTTGCGCTCTTTGCAGTGAAATCGAAGAACACATCCACCAAATCGTTGGTCACGTTCATTCAATACTCCATCAAACCGATGGCCCAACTCGGAAACATCATCCTGACAACCTACTTATCAACGTACTTACCGAGAAAGTAGGTGGGCTGTCAAGAGGAGATCGCCAAGAAAGGGGCTGCAGGTAGTACAAGTACAAGCCTTCGCGGTTGTGTGGTGAGCAGTCCAGTCCCCCACCACACACTTACAATATCCACAGCATTGTCCCTCGCTGTCATTGTCTGACATGCCCGTGATAAGATGCCTTTCATTCATCAAAAAAGGGCGGACCCCACTACAATAATGATGGTTGAAGGCAAAGACAATACACGACCATGACTACAAAGGCGACAAGAGCGGAATGCAGCAATGATGGTTGAGGACAATGATGCTAAGAATGCGGCACAAATCAAAAACAAAATACAGCCAAATACACAATGGGAGATGAGAACGTGGACAAGACGAGCCGTGGAGGTGGTGAGGGCGGCGCAGGGGGTATCGGTAAGATGACAGTACATTGCTGTCCTGGAGGATGTCAGGACAACTGGAAGATTGGAGGATGACAATTGGCGGTGAAACGCAACAATCAAAAACTACAATGATGAAATGGGATAATGGATGTGACAACAATAAGAGTGATGGTTACAGCATCAATGAGGATGTGTTTATGAATACTATACGGACGGGGGAAGAGGGGGGGCTCGGGACTATTGTGGCATCTTATTGTTGCCAGTCAGCAGGAAATGTGGGACCTAAATGGGCCCAAGCATACAATAGAGCAAACAAGGTTCTCTTCATGACATTGCCATGGGACAATAGGGCGGTGGGTAGTGAGATCAAAAGGATCTTGCTCAGAAGAGAATAGGGCAGTTGTCAATAGGCAAATCAGCTATGCAGTAGGGATCATAATAAAACCGCACACTGGGGGTTCCCGACGTGCGCATTGTCGGCGGCAGCAGCAATGACGACGGACTGTGAATCACAACTAAAGGTGGTGACAGCTTGAAGACAGCTGAATGACATTCCAACGACGTTGACGAACGCATCAAAAAACATAGCATGGCATCCTAGTAGGCGGGGGAGGCACGTCCAGCGAGCTTTGGTAAGCTCTAGTATTGGAAATGACCTCTTTTAGCCGGAAGACGAGTTAATACAGACATGACATAATATGAAAGGCCGCAACGTCAGATGATGGCGGTACTTAGAAGCTTAGATGGGAGTGTGGCCGGCATTTCATGGTTATGTCAGCAACACACCTTGTTAATTAGCCATGTCTTGGCGACACACAAACTTTGTGTTGTAAAGTAACAACACAACACACCACAACAAAGTACAAGAAACCACAACCTACAACCATGCTGCTTCGATGGTGCTCTTTTGCAACCACTATTCCCATCCTGCCACTGCTGCTGCAAACACACAGCAGCAGCAGTGGCACAGGATGGGTGTAGCAACGCGACCACCCAAATTGGACCGTGTAGGAGAAAGATGGAACGGTCGCCCCGAGCGTCTACCATGGCCATCGTTGGCGACGTCGACTCTCGCGCCAGCAGAAGCTCCACGGTCGCAACGAACGCCACGGCATCTCCATCTTATGTAGCACCGTCGCCCCTCATCCGCGGATGGCTCCGCCTCTTGTTGTGCTGCCACATCTCGTTGTGCCCCTCTCGGTGTGGCTGGTTGTCGTGTAGCCGCCTCATGTCCGTAGGTGCATCTCATCGCGCGGCCGCCTCCCATCCGCCACTCCTCGCGCTGCCGCCTCCATCTCTCATGGTGCCGCTGCATCCAACTCTCGCTGCGACCCTCTCATTCTGGCTGGTTGTTGTGTTGCCTCTCATCACGCCTTGTTCATCTGTGCCAACGCCTCACATTCACTCTCTGATGCCTCTGACTCCCCATACCCCTGCACATCCGTCTACAGTTCTCCGGTGGACCAGAGGATGTTGCAGTGGCTGCACATCGGCGGCAGCAGGAGGAAGAATGAGGGATATAATGCTCCTGTTGACGCGGACAACAAAGGAGGCGGTCCTCTCCTGCCGATCAGCATAGTTGATGGGGACGCGTTATCCCTCCGTAAGAAGATGTGTGAGGAGAAGGAGGGTGCGTACAAGCAACAAGGATGAAAATGGCAGGCAAGTGACACCACCAGTTGCAGACAAGCGGTGGACAAGACAAAGGGTGCAGGGTGGCATCCCACATTTTGAACAATCCACCTCAAGGGAACTCATACCATTGGTGTGACATGATTTTTTCTTATGGCGAACTTATTGGTGTTCATTAGGTGTGGACCCGAAGAACATATAAATGTGAAGTTTCCGATTATTTCCTTTCGACGAAAGCCACGAGTTCCCAAGATCATACGACTCAAAACTTTCGCATAAAAACTGCTTAGCTTTGTTTGTTTGTCTAAGTTGTTAGAGTACTCTACATAGTATTATACGTACCTAGAGAATAGTATCGTATCTTCTTTCTTCTTTCTGTTGAACGGCCCACGAGTTCCCAAGACAGCCTACGACTCAAACCTTTCGTGTAAAACTGCCTAGCTTTTTGCTTGTGCAAGTAAAGGAAGAGCCCGGAACTATTGTAGTCGAGTCCGGTCACAATTCGAGACTCTCCGGCCAGGCTTGTCAATACTTCTTATTTTGACTGGACCCAGCCCGACTTTCTTCAGCTTGGAACGGCTGCTCCCCGCGCCCCATGCCATTGCGCTAGTATCAATGGGCCACCGGACACCGAACTACCATACCAGCAGGCGACCGAAAATCACATTATGATCAGTGTCCGTCGATTTTTCGCGCTCTCCTCCGCCGCGCTCCTCTTGGGCCGCGCGGCGGCACAGCCAACTGTGTCGCCAACTGCATTGCCGACTTCGACGCCGACGGCATCGCCGACTTCGACGCCGACGGCACCGCCGACGGCACCTCCGACCGCGCCGCCGACGGCACCTCCGACGGCACCTCCGACCGTACCGCCAACTTCGTCGCCGACGGCACCTCCGACGGCGCTGCCGACGGCAGTGCCGACAAATGTCCCCACGACAGGAAAGCCAACAGTGACAGGAAAGCCAGGTAGGACAAGAAAACCCACGATCTCAAGGCGTCCAACCATCACGAGGCGTCCCACCATATGCACATCATCGAAGTCATCGAAAAATTCCAAGGGTGCCAAGGGATCGTCGCGCTGCTCGGTGGCCAAAGGATCGGTAAGTGGGTTTTCCAAACCCACCCCCAACCTTGATCTTCTGTGTTTTCGAAGAAAAAAAAAAACTCGATTCCGACCTATATTGTTCTCTCATCCCTCCCTATCCCCTCCCTACTTTTTTCAAACGTAAAATAATGACACACGCACAGAAAAGTGAGAAGAAAGACAAGATGAAAAAGAACAACATCGCAAATAGTTTGTTTGATCGTACCTAGAGGAGAGGACAATGGCATATTCCACGGAGGCATCCGAAATCTGATCACGTTTCCGACTTCACAATCACTATTTTGCCAATGGAAAATCTCCTCCAGTATTATTCACTTTGCAAGAACGTCGTTGTTTGGAGAGCCAGTTGAGCGCATACTAAGTTTTCATCGTATATTCGTGTAGACCTGGTGGTGGCTTTCATGCTTGGTTGCAGAGGGGGCAGGCAGGAGCAGTAGCAAAACTTTAAGGCAATGATGCATAAGCACTTACGTGGGCCACTTTTTGTGTAAGTACCAATAAAACTATGAGGTACCAACATGTCAGTTATGACACACAGCTTTGTCCTGTAATTGCTAAGGGGCAAAGAGCACCCAATGCACAAGTGACATGCCAGATTGTAAATAGACACTATGAAGAGCTTAAGTCCAGCTGCCCGGACTCTCAAACCCTCAAGAATCCCTTCCAAAAGGGGGTCTCTCTGACACCATTTTTAAGATTGGTACCACATGGTAAACGTAAAATGTGTTAAGATTTTTGTCACGTAAGTTAGGTAGATGTTTCGTTTGACACCAAAATCAACGATGGGGGCGTGCGCCCGGATCCTCCTGACACGCTCGACGAGGGGGGAGAAGAACACAGCGGCGGCGCTCGAGCGTAAGAGTTGCTGGGAGGGGGGTGTTGGCAATCCCAAATCCGGCGCACCGCTCGATCCAAGGATGACACGCGCTTGATGAAAAGAGAGGCCAGGGAGCGAGAGGCGGAGTTGTCGACCTGACAACCAGCTGGCAAACGAGAGACGAATGTGGCGGCAATGAAGGCCACGGCAATTGTGATGGCGACGGGAAGTGCAGTCAGGTTCCTGATTAGTGGATGATGGTAGAATTATAATGAGACTTGACTTCAGTTAAACTCATTTAAAACTGGATGTTGACCCGCGACGCGTCGTTGTCGGGGGAAGGGGGGGACTACTGATAGCTCAAGAAAAGTGATATTGTATCACAAAACAATGCGTCAGCCGAAAATCAACTTTGGGGTCCAATATCACCTATGATTATGGGAGTTTCCCCATACACCACTGGCACACACACAACAAGACCAAACAAACTTACAAATGCTTGAATGTTGATTGACCAGAGATGACAATAATCGTCTGTTCAAAAAATACCCCATCTGCATAGCGACGGATGTCAAGTTACCCGACGATCAACGTACTATGACACCTGGGTCCTACGATATTCAACGCTAGCTCCATCAACGGTTAGGAATCGTTGAATGAGGGTCGCGTACTTCGGCCGTTTCATGTCCACACGTTTTCTCTGTTGGCGCCTTTGAAGCAGCCTGCTAGTGGTGGTTTGGGTCGGATCATAGTCCTGCCAGTAGGGACCGGGAGAATCGGGTAGACGGGAAATACTTGGGTCAAGAAGATGAGCAATAAAAAATCGTCATAGTGAATCTTGGGGATGCAGACAAGAGAATACACACGTGCAGGCACCGGCGCCAATGATTCCACCTTTGCCCGTGTAGGATTTGTGTGTTCAGGTAGAATTCAGTAATGTAAAAAAGGAAGTGTAACGCTATTGAGGAAAGATGATACCTAATGCATTTCTTTGTCAACCGATATGACGTGTGCGTTAGATTAAATGCATATTCAAGTTACACTACAAGTCGTACTCATTTCCTCGTTGTAGTAACCGGACATTACGTATGGACCGTTCAAGTCCTTGTCCACGACAACCTAAACCAAATCGCAACTGCATGCCACGCAGACGGGAAGTCGATGAAATTGAAGATTTCAACCTTTGGGTCTCGTTGTTTGTGGCGGTGGCAGCATTTATCCTTTGTCCAAGATCGTTTGCAGGAATGCCCTCACAGAAAAGTTTGACAAAGATTCAAACCTGAATTAGCAGTCGATTGTTGGTGCGGTGGCTCACACGAGGGCATGCCTCAACAGCAAAAAGGTGCAGCACACGAGAACGATCCAAATTTCAACATTATTTTATCAGGACATCCAGTCGCAATATGAGTACAGTGCGACTCAGTTGGCGCTCATGGGGAATAAGGGTGACGACCTCTTGAAAGCTTTTTATCGCAAGGATAAAATTCGGGCGAGGCAGGCCTCAGGGCCGGTCACGGCCCCGCAGACCAGCGAGCAACAAGAGGCTCTTGCCGCCACGAAAACTCACAGTAAGAAGTTTATTGTAACTGGTGGCTCTCACATCCATCACGTCCAGACGACATGTTTAAAGCGGCGGAGATTGGGGTTCGGAATATTCAGATTGATGAAAAAGAGAAGGATAAGAAAAGTCGGATTGAATTCTCCGTGAAGCGTCACGTTGCCCTCCCTGTCCTTGATCGCCTCACGAATGAGTTGGATGAAAACGTCTTGAGGCTGACAAGCAAGGAGTTGGAGGTGCTGCTCCTGTGGAAGGGTGTTCCCATGTCCAAAATGGTCAATGTGGCCAACAGATGTGAGCTGTATCAGCAGCTTTGTCGACGGAGACGAGGATGACGTGGCCCCATTGACGGAGGCTGATAAAGAAGCACTCTAGGCGCTGAGGAATGCGCCCATCGGGATGAGCGACACCTCGTATGGGTGATTCGAGGCGCGGCAAAAGGGGGGTTCTGAGCGAGCGTATCAGAAGAGTCTGATGAGGGGAAAACCCGGCCTTATGGCAGACGATGGTGGAGATTGATGTGACGCAGCAAACGCCGACGACGGAGAATCCCCAGGCCACTACCTAGGTCAACCCCCGTATAGCTAACATCTTATAGTTGTTTCGTATCACTTTTGCAACCTTTTCACTTACGTGTTCTAGACAATCTTTGCGAACAATTTCGCAGTGCCCGAAAATAATGTTACCAGTGCTCGCCGCCACAGAGGGAGAATCACACCAAACCGTGATTGGTGCCGGGGTGGGGGTGTCGGACGAGGGGGTGGGGGGTGACATAACGCTAGCCGAGAGTGTGTCGAATGTATGTATTGGTGCCGGGGCGGGGGTGTCAGACCACGGGATGGGGGGTGATCGAACGAGAGGTAGGGGTTGTCCTGCCTTTTGAGCCCATGCCCCGTGTAGAAGCTGGTACAGTCTCTACGTAGGGCTCAAAAGAACTGTACTCTCTTGTGCGTTCAACAACAGCAGGGCAGATGTTTCGTGGAAAAGAAAAATGGTCAAAAGAAGTGAGGCAATTTCTTGTGGTGAGGGACAGACGCGGCGCACCATGGCATGCATGAGGCGATAGTGCAGCGGAGAATAGTCGTAGTCTTTAAGCATACAAAAATTCATGCATGGTACTGAGCTTCAAGAGTTCCAATCCACCGTGGACCCCGTGTGTGACATTCGTGCACCCGCCGGTTTTAACTCGGAGTCAGGGTCGCCTGTGCCAAAGGATCCAACGGGAGTTCATCGAGTCTCGGATCCGAGATTTGGGTAGGAATTACAGGGTCGCGATCAGATTCGCGCTCCCCAAAAGTGACCGCGTCTATATCCGCCCCCTTTGGAGAATCCTCGAATTCGCCTGTATCATCCTACAGTTCTGGATACCTCTGACTGAAGACGCCGGCATTGAAGACGATTGGGAGTCCGCCGTTCTCTGGGGCCGCACCACTCTACCGCACGGCCTTTTTCAAGCAGACGATCTTCCATAACATTGATGTCATCCGTCCCTCCCGGTTCCTCCCCCCTGCGCCTGCCTCGCGGTGAAGTGGTTTATTATCCTACCGGTCGCCCAAACATCCCTACATTAGTCAGTCAAATTACGGCTTTGGGGTACTCGGTTGCGGTTTATCCGTTACAACAACCCGACCTCAGTCGGTTTCCTCCGGGGGTTTGGCATTGGGCTGTGGTCCTAGGGGAATTCATTTTATTTATTGTTCCTCCCTCTGAGTCGGCTGAGTCGTCATCGGACCAGAGCGGCTACCAGAGCGAAGACAGCCCATACTACGACTCGGATAACGTAAATCCGGATGCTCCGTGGGAGGGGTACGGTTACTGGCGCTCACGTTAAACATGTTCAATAATTTCCTGGGGGGGCTGTCCAGCGGGAACGGCAGCGGTGGGGGCGGGGATGCCCTACCAACCGCGGCAAGAAATGGAGTGACGTTCGACGAAGTTGAGGCTACGGCCGATTTTGCAAACCAGTTAGGGCCGCTACCGGCGGCGGACATCACGCAAACTCAAGGGGATGCCCCGGCGGCGGGAGATATCCTTGGTCCCCTGGCTATCCCGGGGGGGGGCGGAGGGGGAGTGAACCCACCCCCACCCCCACACCAACAACAAGCAGGCATGGGGGGGGGGCAACAGCCCACCGGAGGGGATTCGGCCTACTCCGGCATCGACGCCGTCATCCAAAAATTGGGGGGGAAAATGTACGACCCGGCTACCATCAAGGCCGAGCTCGCAGTGCAGCTAAGGGGAGGAACCCCTGGCGACCTGGCAAATCGTACGTCATTCCGCGAGTTTGTGGTCAATGTTCAAGAGTTCCGGGTGTATTTGGCCATGCTAGGAAATCAAACAAATGTTTCCATGATTCACACCCCGGGAGTTTATTACTCCCTCTCGTCCGCTACAAGCACTTACCAGGGAAAAATCCTGGCATTTCTTGGGGACCGAAGGGCCACAAAAGAACCCACCCCGATTTGCCTCCCGACGACGAAGACTTGGGATTGGCACACCGGCGATGCGGTCATGGATTTCGACAAGTTCAGTGAGTTCCATGAAGTGGAGGCGAACAAGGGCAACCTTTGGACGCCTACAGGTGGGGACGGGACCCCCGCCGAACTCAAGGTCCCAAATCTTTTGGCCATCCCAAATATGCTCGTCGATCTCCTCCGAAATCAAGGTTCGGCGGTCACACCATACGACGTCTTGGCCTCTATCGACGAATACGTCCAACAAAGTGGAGAACCTGATCATCACTGGGAGTATGTCAGGAAGTGGTGCCTGGTGGCAGGCCAAGCGAACGCCAACGGGAAAAGCAAGGTGTTTCTCGACACCACTCCGGTTACCGTCGATGACGAGGACTTTGATCGATGGGTCGGAACCCGCCTCGACATTGCCTTCGGATCCCGCCCATCGACTTCTGCTGCGGGTCCAGCGGCTGGGATGACAACAGGCAACCACCCGGCAATGGACTTTCTCGCGTTGTCCCAGATGCTTTCGACTACCATCGGGACCAACATGTTGCAGTTTAGTCAAGCCGTCGCTCCGACGGTGGGGGCAGGGGGAGCCACGAGCGGTGAAACAGCACTTGCCACCGGAAAGGGCTTCGATCAAGATCAAATTGCAAAGCTCAAGGATGCCTGCGGTGTCCGCAATGCCCAGCAGATCCCTGCCATCTGGTCGGTGATCCAGTCTACGAAAGGAAAGAGTTTTGACTCCTACCGCGCCCACATCGCAAAGTCACTCGAGCTATGGTGCCGGTCACACCATATAGACCGAGACAAATCAATATTCCTCGAAGCGAAGTTCTTTGAAGATCTTGTGGCCCTGCGGTTCAATCCAGGGGGGCCTGTCGCGCAGTACCATTCTGTGGCGCGGGGGATGTCGATGTTGGCGTGTCGCTCGCTGACTGCAATGGCAGCCGAATACTGTCGGGAATATGAGGAGGCAGCTGAGAGCACGAGGCACACCCGCAGCCTCGATGACCTTCTTAAGAAGAATCGAGGCAAGACAGTAGAACCCGCAGCAACGTACACGGACCTCAAATTAAACATTGGGACGTACTGTGGTCTACTGTGGACTATCTTCGGCGATCACTGCGACTACTACAAGGAGCTGTTGAAGATATACCGCATCCTAGATCGCGAGGAATGTTTTACGATCCGAAATGCGTACACGCGGGATATATGCGCTCGGATTACGTGGGCGATCGTCGATGAGGGGCGCTCGTTCTTCGGCCGAAACCCAGTTGCGTCGGACTTCGCACCAGGAACGAGTTTTACGTTTTCCACCTGTCTCCTGGAGGGCATCACGGACTCAGTGCGCAATGCAATCCCAATTCAACGAGCAATGTTCCCCCGTGAATGGAGTACGCCCCTGAAATCACCAGATGCAAAGTATGGCGGGCCACCTTGTGGGGGACCACCCCCGGGGCCACCCCCTACCTGGGGCCCGCTACCGGCCCCACCGCCGACGCCCCCGGGGGGACCCACGCCATCGGGACGGGGAGGGTACGAGGACACCCGCCACCTAAAAATAAAACTCCTGATGGACCCCTACCTCAAGCGCTACAACAACTACGTGAACATTCCGGAGATCCTCACGGCATCAGGGAAGCGCATGTCGGACCTCC
>JALLOS010000483.1:0-12194 GCA_036939435.1 Stephanodiscus minutulus
TGGGCAAACGGCTACTACCATACCAGTCATACCAAAACAAACAAACCAAGCCGCCGAAGTCGGCTTCTATCATTAGAATAGCACTCAATTTTATGAAGTCGCTACACGAGCGGAGGAGATGGGGTTCTTCCGCCTTCTTCTCCGGCGCGATCATCATAAGCGCCGGCTTAATCTTACAGTACAAAGGAAGGGGTCTTACGCATTACATTCCCGGGGACCTCGCCCCAGCTACCCCGCATTTCTTCGACGAACATGCCCTGCACCTTCTCATGCACGATCGACGACGGGCCCTTGTCAACGAATCCACCGCCGTGAGATTCGGAATAATTTACGATATTCTTAACGTCGAGGCGGAAGAGGCGCGAGCGAAGGATTGGCTTTCGAACGCGAACGAATCGGCGAGGGGCGAATATCTCGAACTGTTCACCGACGCGGAACGCACAGACTTGATCAGCGGGGACATGTGCGGGTCCTTGACTGCCTTTCGGGAGGCCGGGGGCGTGAAGAAACACATATACATCGGAGGCGAGTGGGGTGATAATTGGGGGGCATTGTCTACTCCCATACCCGATCGAACGGTCGATTGGGGAGGGTGGCTAGGGCACTGGAAATCGGCTGGCTGCGACATGGACGATCTTTGGTACTATCTGAACCATACCAATCTCTCCGCTATCGTTACAACACAACATCAATGGCTCGATCATCCAAAGATAATTTCTGTACCCCTGGGCCAGCAAAGTATTGCTGCCGATGCTCTCCAAACGAGACCCATGCTCAACCGTACAAATCTCTTATTGATCAGCAGTTCCGAATCAGATACGAGGACGCCGATCTACAATCGCATCATAGCCAACTTCAATGGGACGATAAAAAACAGAAAAGGCGATGGATCCGATTACTTTGAGAATCTCATGAATTCGAAATTTGTTCTAGCTCCGAGCGGGCTTGGTCTGGATTGTTATCGAAACTGGGAGGCCATCATATTGGGCGCAATCCCGGTTTTCGAGACGCTCAATCGACAAGACGGGCTGTTCCGTGCCTATGACGACTTGCCAGTGTTGTGGGTCGACCATTTCGACAATGTCACGCCAAGCTTGCTGGAGAAAGAATACCCAGGGATCGTTTCTAGGGCGAGATATTATAAATTTGAGAAGCTCACTCTTCGATATTGGATAGATTTGGTGAATAGTCATCGTGTTGGTCCCTATCACATGGGGAGTTGAGTCAAAAAGTGCACTGACACAAAAAAGTACAGTGACACACACAAGAAGGTGCCCGAAATTCTCCCAGAATAAAATGAAATAAAGATAAACGCTACAGATAAACTTATATACCAAAAGTAATTGTGAGGGCGTTGCCAAGTCCTTTGGTCGTGTCTTCTCCTGATTGTCATGTCACTACGTTGCCTTGGCAAGGCAAGATAAATTTCGGGGCATTGGGGCATTAAGCTTCGCCCCCCTCTCCGACTCGTGAGTGATTCGGTTGTGTTACGTTGTAATAGGCTGGAAATTGACCCCCCATCAAACCATCGTAGCCAAATTCCTCAGCGTGGATGCCGCTCTCTCGAATTTCCTGGAAGCGCAAACGACGTTGGCCCATCCCCGTATCCTGGGTTCGCTCGTTAGGCAATTCCCCGTTATCCTGTACAGCGCTGGCGCGTCGTCCGGCACGCCCTTGCGCCTCTCGCCGTCGTCGACGCGCTTCGATTCGAGGTAACAATCGTACCCCAACGCGTCCAACCATCCCG
This sequence comes from Stephanodiscus minutulus, assembly GCA_036939435.1. Classification (NCBI taxonomy): domain Eukaryota; phylum Bacillariophyta; class Thalassiosirophyceae; order Thalassiosirales; family Thalassiosiraceae; genus Stephanodiscus; species Stephanodiscus minutulus. The sequence continues at coordinate 1,748 of JALLOS010000483.1, forward strand.
TCACCTCCAGTAGGTCCGATCGGGGGTTGCCCCCTTTCCCCCACATCCCGTGAGGATTCTCTTCGGATTCCGATAGGCGGGGGTTGAATTCGAACGTGACGAATATCGCGCCGGACCGTGTCAGGAGACCCGTCGATCCGGCGAGAACCGCCGGATCCAACCCCTCCGCGTCGATCTTCAGCAGATGGACGACCACGTCGTCCGCTGCGTCGTCGGGGTACGCATCGCGCAGGAAATGATCGATCGTCACGACGGGAACGGTTATCGCCCCCTCCATCGTCCCGTCCGGCACGATCGTGCAAAGCTCGTCCCCGATCGCGTCCGCGCACGCGGGATGCCACGACATGTCCCCCACCTCCGAATGCAGGCCGAGGTTGTGGATGTTCCACCTCGCCTTCTCCTCCCCCCCCCCCCTCCCCCCCATCTTCGGCATCAATTTCGACCGCGCCATCTTGAGCATGTTGTACGTGGCCGGACTCGGTTCGAAGCAGTGTACCACCGTCCTCCGTTCCGTACTCCTGTCCGCGTTAAGCATGCGTTTCGAATCGTTGCATACGCCGCCGTCCCTGTCGATCTTCGTTTTCGTCTCCCTCGACACGGCCCGTATCGCATCCACGAGCGACGATGGATTGATGCCCGTTCCGGGACTAATCGCGTCGAGGAAGTCGGCGCTCGCGTATCCCTTGTTGCAGCCCACGTCCAGCATCAGGTACGGGAGAGTCGACGTCGACGACGAAGTGGCGGCGGCGGCGGCGAACGCCTCGTGCATGCCCTCCATCCACGCCTGGTCCGGACAGGCGGAATGGGACCACCATTCTCTGAATCGTCCGTTAAGCCTGTCGGCCTGCCTGCGTGCGACGACGGGGGTGCACGTCATGCGGGGGAATTCTTCCCTCCCCCCGGCGGCGGCATCGGCATCGCCTGCGCGCATGGTGGTATCGTCGTTGTCGGATCGTCCTCGTCGTCGCCGTCTTCGTCGCTTGATCTTTTCCAACATCTCCCTCATCGCGACAACGTCTTCCCTCGCCTCCCCGACCTCTTTTTTCAGGGACGCGAGTCGTCGTTCCCTGTCGTCGTCGCCGCCGCCGTCGTCGTCGTCGTCGTCGTCATCGCCCCCGCCCCCCCGCATCATCATTCCCGGAGGCGCCGCCGCCGTCCCGAGTTTGCCCCCCCCTCCTCCTCCTCCTCCTCCTCCTCCTCCTCCTCCTCCTCCGGCGGGGCCGAGTTCCTTCATCAGGAGGTAGTTCACCCGCACCAACACGAGGACGAGGGACGATAGGACCGCGACGGATAGTGCTTTCCATCGCGCCATGCTACTCGGGCGGTCGGCTGCGACCAAAAAACAGCATGTATGTGTGGGCCACAGCTGAAACGAAGCTGTCGTAGAAAAACTCGAAATGACCGTAGGCTTGGTAAAAAATACGAAGGATATTATTTTACTTATTATAAAAACAGCATGGGCCAGTTCATGGAACACAACACCTCCTCCCGCCCCCACGACGCCGTTCAACAAAATTCAGCCCACCAACCGGACACTAACTCTACCTGCTAGCCTCGCACCACCGTGCTCGTACCACGACACAGAAGATCACCCCTCGGCCACGATGGGGGAACCATCAAATCAGCGGCCGTCGAGCAACGGGGACGGCGTCAAGGAGGAGAGCAGACCCGCCGGCTTAAAGGAATGGATAACGCGGATCGGCGTGACTGGGAACGTCGCCGTCCAGGGGATAAATATTGCCCTCGACGCCATGAAGTCGTGGGAAGGCGTATCCACGTTGAGGATCGTCGGACGCGGCTGCACCTACGCGAGCAGCGGAATCGCGATAGTCAACAGCCCCGTGGTATTCCACCGCGAGAGGCAGCTCGCGAAGGAGGACACGTTCCGCACGGCATTGAACGGCGTTCGGGAACAGGCGGGACTGCTCTCGACCCAGAACGACATACTCGGTGCGGAGATCGACGAGTTACAGAGCGACGTCGATCGGATGAAGGAATGCGAGATGGCGCTCACGTCGCTCGCGTCGACTCAGGGGACGCAGCTCACGCAGTTGATGGATTTGATCGAGGAGAATAAGGAGATTAACAGAGATATGCGTGTGGTTCTCGAGAAGGATGTATTGCAGAACATCATATCTCTCGTATTAGATATCGACGCCGACGGGAGCTTCAAGATTGAGAATAAGGAAATCGAACGCCTAATCGTGGGGATCACATTGATAGAGGGGGTTTGCAAGTTCGACGCCCGGTCGTTCCGAGAGGAGGTCGAAAAATGCGAGGGGAAGGTGGAATTGGTGATTGCGTTGATCAAGGATATGATGTCCGGAAAGGGGGGGGAGGAGGGCGGTGCTACTAAATGTTGCATCGAGATTGAATGTCCGGAAAAGTTTATGAGAAGACGGAGCACCCTGATTAATGAGTCATGATGAATGGAGTTGTTGTCTTTCTATTGGCGCGTTTCTGACGAACTCCATGAGAACTTCGAACGATTGTGGGGCAATTCGTTCGGGTGTGCTTTGGGGCGGCACGAGAAAATATTTATGGTGGTGAATCTCATTTCAGTTAATCCACTCATCTTTATTTGTTATATTTGTTTCGATCAAAAATGTTCGTCATAAGTGTGGCACCGTGAATGTCTTCCTCTCTCTCAGTCCCATCGTGCTGCTGTCACCAGTGCTCGAGAGTGTGGCCGAGAATGTCATACTTCCTCTGATATGAATTGTCAACTGAAACATAGTAGCATCATCTATTTCGTGCGGAATCGGCTATTTCATTTTATTCCTCAGGTACTCTCCCCAGCCTTGTATTTAGGAGTTATCCCAGAGAGCACTAATGGCGGGGGGGTGTGGGGGGGGGCGGTTGCTTTGGCGGAACGATCTTTTGATGCCAAGCTCGTTGACTATGGACAAATAAGAATGTGCGGAGAACACCATCTCCAGCTCTCGGGTGTTTCCGCCGATATGGCGAAAGGATGGTCTCCCAGTTCAGCGCCGATTATCCACTTACAGCTCGAACGATGCCAATTTCCTCCAGTTGATCCCAATCCACGTAAAACAATGACTCCCTCGTCTCGCCCGCGCGCAAGAGCGAACGTATTTCCATCTTCATCTTCTCCATCCTCACATCCATGATCGCGTTCGCGGCCCTCCAGACGGCGTAATCCGCCGGCTCGCGCTCCTTCACGACCTCCCTGTTCTCGTCCGTCCACCAGGAATTCGGCCGGCATTCCTGCACGCGGTGGACGGGCGTGCGACGTAGCGGTGCGACGCGGAATTGGAAGTAAAATAGTGCGGTTGACTCCTTTCGAAAGGGGTGTTCTCATTAGTGTCTAAGCTGTCGGGTCGAGCGGATCAAAAGGTTACCGAAAGCTCACCTTCATCCGTTCCGTTATACCGAACCAAACGAAGTCGGGCTCCGGCGGACCCACGCCGTCGCCGGCACCGCTTATCGTCTTGTCAAGACCACCAAGATCCTGAAGGGTGTATTCCTCCACCTTCTCTATTGAATACCCACGTGATTCCTCCGCCCTCTCAAATCCGTACCCCATGCCCCTGTAGGCAGTATCTGTCGTCGTGACAAAAACAAATAAATGGGACTTCCCCTCGTGAGAAGATAATATTCTTCGGACGCGAAAAAAATGCAACAGAGTGGGGAAGAGCCTTCAATGGCAAACAACTCACCGTTGGTGAATTTCTGCCCGCGATGGAACCTTCCCATAAGCGCCTTGAACATGGACCTGTAGTGTTTGTCGTATTGCGGCGAGGCGAGGAGGTGATCCGCGGATCGACAGTGAGCGAGCGTGTCGATTCCCGATACCTCGTCCCTGCACATCTTCCGCTGCGCCGGGTACATTTTCTTCCCCGGCTTTTCGTTGCCCCTGGCAATCATCTCGTCCTCCGCACGACATCTATCCATCAGGTCGCGTATTTTATTGTCCACCATCGCGCTGATGTTCAGCTCGTCTTTCGGCGAGCACGCCCGCGGCAGCCCGCTCGCCTCGCGCTGGTTGTTCCACCTGGTCACCTCGTAATTCAGACCGCACATGATCATGGCGTGATTGCTCGCCCGGAAGTCGACGACGTCCCGGAGCATGGTGATCACCCTGAGTCTCTTGTGTGGCAACTGATCCGACAGGAAGATCCCCGTTTTAGTCCTCCTCGGCCCGTGCACCGGCCGGAGGCCGGTGTGGGCGTAGGACGCCGAGTACGGCAGATCCTCTCGTCTCGTCCCCGACGCGATGCGTCTGTTTATGTCCGCCAGCGCCTCGTCGTGGTCGAAGTCGCCGGACTCGTAACTCCCCGGCAGTATCCCCGCCCCGTCGATCGACCCCAAAGTCTTGTCCATGAGGTTCGATATGGACGTCCCCCCCGACTTGTACAGGTGATGAAAGTGGACGAAGTCGCTTACGGGGTCGTAATCGTCCTCCCTCTCGAATTGCATCGCGAGGAGTGGCACGGCGTTGGGGGTGGTCAGGTTCCACCTTCGCGCGATCGACTCCGCCATCGCCGCGGCCGTCGTCGTCGTCGTCCCCCGCGGATCCTCGTCGGCCGCCGTCCCTGGTCTCCTCGGACGTCGCGCCTCCTCCCGCCGCGCCTCCTTCCCCCGCCGCCCGGCGCCGACGCGACGACCGCTCTCCTCCGACGCGATGCGCGCCGCCGCCGGCGTCGTCGTACTCGACTTCTCCCTCTTCCCCTCCTCCTCCTCCCCCCCCGTCTTCTTCTTCTCGCCAACCCCCGCCGTGGAAGAACCCCCCCCCCCCGACGACGACGACGACGACGACGACGACGACGACGACGACGGGATGTTCTTCCCCAACACCACCGCCGTCACGTGATGACCGCCACCACCCGCGGAGGACGACGACGACGACGACGACGACGACGACGACGCGCGGTGGGTGTCGACGAGTATGCCCATCATCCTGAATTGCGTGCCCAGGGCGAGGGCGTACATCGCGATCAGCGACGATGCCAGGAGGGCGGCCGCCGGTCGTCGTCGTCGGCGCGCGGCGGCGGAGGCGGCCGCGCCCGCCGTCCACGACGACGAAGACGACGCCTTCTCCCCCTTCCCGTCGCCCATCGCCGTCTGGTCCGGGGATAGGGAGCGGGGGAATGGAGGCAGGACTCGATGTCGGAGGACTACACGTAATATCTCTGGTATCTGTCGCCAATGCGCACCCGACCGACGCCAGATGGTCTTCGCGAGGTTTGCTTCTGTTTCTACCCATTCCCCGCGCTTTCTCCTCCATAAGAGGCGTGACTCAAGCTACCTTTAAGTCGTGCGACGTGCTCCACCCAAAACATTGCCATACGATACGTAGCCCATCCACATCATCATTCATCATCACAACATCACAACAACAACATCCACCGCGCGATTAATATTCTCCACCCCACAAATTATAATAGCAGTTGCCACCTGCCACCGCCACTGCCCACATTTAATCCACCATTGATCTCACAATCTGTCACCAGAATAATATACAGAGATTTTATTGGGTGAGTTCGAAACAAGTCAAACGAGGAAACGAGCACTGGCGGTGGTGTTTGTTTTGTCATCGCATCTGAGGATGATGATGATGATGATGATGTATTATTTCACGATGATTATCAACCAGATTAGCTCTATCGGATGTATCCAAAAATATGACGATTAATCTTGCATGTATTATATGAGTGAAAACTTTCCGTTTGTTGTTTTTGTGCGTAAAAACGATTGAAACACCCCNTCAATTGCTACATTCGCATACTGGAGCCTTCCTGATATCCATTCTAACTGCTTTCACCACCCGTCTGCCGTACATGTATCAACATTTCATCATCCAGGCATTGTTCGATCCTTGCCATATGTACTTTACTATGTGCACATGACTTCAAACATTGTGCTGAGACAATATGATGTGAGTTGACCGTATTATGCATTACTGCATGTAAATAGAAGCATATGATGAACAGATACTTTAAACACTTTGAACACATCCGCATGCGGGGTGTAGTGAAGCATCATTTCCAATTGATACTCCTGATGTTTCTTTCTACACAAGAAGATTTTTGTCTGCGTGTGGGATTAAGGTATTCATTCTCATCGTTCCTGCCTTGCGTTCTTTCTTTCGGTCAGCTCTATTTCTTCTTTTCGGCCGGGGGGGGGCATTAATTTCCCAAAATGAGCGATGACAATGAATCAAGTGTCAACAACACCATGGACCTGCACAGTCTCCTCACCCCTCAAACAATCGAAGATTGGGGTACCATTCGTCGCCTTATAGAACGCCATCCGCATCATGCTCAGGAACGATTCTATCGACACGAGTCTCCGTTGCAGTTGGCATTGACGGCACGGGGAGATCGCAAGGAGCGAATGGACGTATTACGATCACTAGTCGATGCCGACCCAGCCTCCATTCACAGCCGTGATGAAGAAGGTAAATTTCACACAAGTGATCCTCACACGAAAACCATTAAATAAAACTAACTTCAATTGTTATCTTTTACAATTGCAAGGTCGTTCACCCCTTCATACTGCATGTGCGGCTGGCCGATCGCATAAAATCCTTCGTTGGTTAATAAATGCGGAGGACACGTCACTAATAAGGAGGCTATCCAATAGTAATGAAATCGAACAGCGCTGTGTGACGCTACGAACTGATTACCCGGGGGGTGCGCTGCCATTGCATTTGATTGCAGCGTGTTCTACATTTGACTGCTCTACTCCTACTTCTTTAGGAAGGGGCGAGGACACTGAACACCACTACCAGTGTCTTCCCTTTCCCTTCAACAGGTACCGTGTACACTGCGGCATTACACCCGATATCATATCTGCCTATTTGTCCACTACTTGCATTTGGAAAGCTCATCCTGAGGCTGTTTGGGATAGAGACTGCGAAGGTGAGATTCCTCTCCATGCCGCGGCATCGTGGGGGAATGTCGGCGCTATTCTCTCGTTGCTGATTGGGACTGCGGCGAGAGAAAATAATTGTCCGGGCATCGCATCATCGGCAGCGAGGAGAGCTGCTATAACGACGGACGATAGGAATAAAACTCCCCTTGACCTCGCTTGTAATCGTCTTTCTTCAATATGCGTCAATCGAAGAGAGCGAACTTTACTGGACTACTCAAGCTTCCGTCAAAGCATCCCCAGGGATGATCCATTCGCTGGAGCAGGTGCAACCCCCGTCGGCATCAGTTCTAATGAAGGGCGACGATCGCTTCTACGCAGCAGCCAAATGATGGGCAGTTGTCGACGAAGAATACCTGGATGTGGAAGTAGTTTTCGTTCATCGCTTTTTTCTTCAGTAGTGGGAGAACCTTCCGCAGAGTTGGCCTTGCACATCAACGGAGAAGAAGAATTCTCTCGCATATCATCGATACCCATTACCTCTCATAGGCTCAATTCATCATTCGTCTCTCTTCGTAAACCGATCGATCCAATGCTCGGGTTAGAAGTGTGAGTAACTTTCCGTGGTAGTTCAAATCGCCAAATCACGCGCGCTTTGAATGCTCACCTACATACATTTGCGGAATCGCTACAAGCACAGCCTGGATATGGATGGTGACGAGGAGCTCGCAAAAGTCGAAATGCTTGCCATAGCGGCGTCTGGCTTCTTTCAAGTATATTCAGAAACAACTCCTACATCGCCATCGCCTCTGCCGCCCGCAGACACAACCACGAGCACCAGCAAGACCACAAGCTGTTTCCGATTGCTCCATGCTGTTATCGCTCTGGGTTGCGCGCCCGAGACCGTGTGGCATGCGGCGGCCGTGTACCCTCACCAAGTCGAAGAAAAAGACGAACTCGGTAGGTGTCCTCTCTTCCTTGCTTGCAATAGGTTAGCAGCGTGTACCCGTCTTCTTGCCGATCGACATCGACGAATATTGGATGCTGAAGAAAATAAGGAATCTACCAAAAACATTGACGGAACGGTCAACGAAGACGCGGATTCCGGTACAAAGTTCGTGCGATCTCTTCTGCTTGGAGAGGAATATCCCTCCGTGCTCGATGACGCGATTAGCGCCGCCACAGCGCTACCCACTACCCAACGGCCAACGCTTGCCCATGGCGGCTTGCCCGCGAGGTCGCCTTTGGCGGAAATCGGAAATGGGACGATCTCGTCGTCAACCCGCGACGACGATCTGAGGGAACGCGCGTCGTCGTCCCGGGAGGTCATCGACATCTTGCTCCGCTCCTCGTCATTCGGCAGACCGGAAATGGCGTCGGTCCCCGACGCCGAAGGCCGTTTGCCCCTTCACGTGGTGCTGGAAGCCGGCATGCAGTGGGCGGGAGAAGACGCCCGCGGTGGTTGCGACGGCGAGGACGGAGTCGGGGACAGCCTCGTGTCGCTGTTGGATGTCTACCCTCGCGCCCTGGAGATAAAGGATGGCCAGACGGGACTTTGGCCCTTCATGATAGCGGCGACGCGGGAAAGTTCGGACGTATCGAAGGTATCAGAGGACGAGGGGTGCACGAGGCAACTGCAAACGATCTATCAGCTGTTGCTGAAGGCCCCAAACGCAATAGCGCTGAGTATGTAGACATGTAATAAATGTTCCCTAAATGAAACCATTCTCAGCACACGCCATGCATCTATTCTACCCAGCCAGAGGTCAAAAACGATACTGTCTTCTCAACGTCTCCTCCTCTCGGCCGCACGAGCGTGCCCCTCAAGCCCCTCCAACCTCGCCATGCGAACGCAATCCTCGACCATGTCCTGACACTCCCCCCCGGCACCGTCGTCGATCCTCATCCACGTCCTGATTCTGAGGAAGTTGAACACGGACAGGCCGCCGGTGTAACGCCCGGTCCCGCCCGTGGGAAGCGTGTGATTCGGCCCCGCGCCGTAATCGCCCAGTACCTCGGCGCAGTCGGCGCCCACGAACAGGCCGCCGTAGTTCGAGCACCGTCGGCCCACGTCCATCGAATTCGCGGTCTGGACCTCGAGGTGCTCCGGCGCGAGACGGTCGCTCACGGCGATGCACTCGTCCACGTCCCTACACAGGACCGCGAACGACTGACCCAAAGCCTCCGAGGCCGTGGACCTGTTCGGCTCCGGAAGTGCCCCGACCTGCCTCGTCACCTCCTCGTCCACCGCGTCTATCAGGGCAGGATCGTCGCTCACGAGTATCGCGCGAGCGACGACGTCGTGCTCGGCCTGCGCTATCAGGTCCGAGGCAACCACCGTCGGGTCCGCGGTCGAATCGGCGATGACGAGGACCTCGGACGGGCCGGCGAGCATGTCTGAGACAGGACAAGAGGGCAAGCGTCAGGAGGAGCTTTCCCACATGGAAATAAAAAAAATAAAAAAAGGTTTTGCCCCCGAAAGTAGGACGGACCAGGTTGAAAGTCGGACGGACCAAGTGGAAAGACGAAGATCCAAGCCAGGACCAGCAGGGAACGATTCATTACGCGCATGATGTACTCACCGATGCCGCACCGTCCGCTCACGATCGACTTTGCGGCAGTGACCCACCTGTTTCCCGGGCCGACGATGACGTCGCAAGGCGGGACCTCGGGACATTCCCCTGCGGAGGATACGCCGTACGCCATGGCCCCGATCGCCTGCGCCCCCCCCACGCTGAGGACGAGGTCGGCGCCGGAAACGTGCGCGGCCGCGAGGGTAATGGAAGCGGGCTTGGGCGAGCAGAGGACGACGTACGGACATCCCGCCGCCCGGGCGGTGACCACGGTCATTAGCACGGAGGAGGGGAGGGGATACCGTCCACCGGGGGCGTAGCATCCAGCGACTTTTTTGGGGGGATCGCGTGGTTTTGGGGAGGCGGTAGGCGTTCGTTTCGGCGCAATGGCATAAAAGATTCGTATTTTTTCGGAATTGGAGGGAAGAATACTGTTGTTTAGCTGGTGCGAGAGTGCATGCATCGATCATTCATCGATGGGATCAAAAATGCCGGAAAACGAGTGTTTGACCCCCCCCCCACCCCCCTAGAGTCATGACGAGGGAGAAACGACTCAAAAGAGGGGGGCGTCGAACCGACGACGAAGGGGGAAAAAACGAAACCAACTATGGTACTCACCGCGACAGGGACTGACGGTCTGTCCCGCCTTACCGCCCGGTATGTCGATTTCCATATCGACGACGCTCCCCCTCTGCGCCTCGGCGAAGACCTTCACGCGCGCGTGGATGTTCAACAAAGTGCGCCGCTCGTCTGGCGTGAGCGACTCGAACGCCTCCCGGCACCTCTCGGGCGATACGACGTACGATCCACCGCCGTCGGAGGGCACGTCGCCGAATCGTCTCGCGACGGCGAGCAGAGCGTCGGGCGAGCATGCGCCCGAGGAGCCGCCCGATCGGAGCTCGTCCAGTATCCCGCGGGACTGAAGGAGGGCGTCGGGATCGACTGGATCCTTGATTTCGAGCTGCACCTCCTGGGGGGTACGGCGGGTCAGCATCATCCTTCCTCTCGATATTGTTGCTGTAGTTATCGTTGTTCGAAGA
>JALLOS010000484.1:0-12334 GCA_036939435.1 Stephanodiscus minutulus
CCTACCTACGTTTTAGAGGTGTCACAAAGTGAGCCACCCAGGCTTGCACCATACCTATTAAGCAATTACCACTCCCCACCCATTAAACAGTTTGACCCCTATCGGTTTGGGTGGGAACAAAAAACTCCCGCCCCGTAGGATTCCTACAGTTGGATAGTACGGAAAGTACTATCGACCCGAACAAAACTAACACAACTAACCCACAAACAACTGAGATGGCCACGATGATGGCCTATTAGTCGATGACCGCAACTATGGCCAGCATTGATGACGGAGATGGCTGATCGAAGTCGACGCACACCCTCGATTGCCCGCCCGACAACGCCACCGCCCCATCCTCCCCCCGCAGCGTTGTACCAGCCGTGATGTTGGCCGCGTCGGTATCCATCATCGCCTTCGTTCCGGCGATGATGTGCCCCCCCTCCTCTGCGTCGTCGTTGTTGTTCCGGCGATGATGTCCCCCCCTCCTCCGTCGGTCGTCCCCCTGCCACTCCACATCCGCAACGACGCGTTGTCGTCGTCCCCGCCGCCGCTGGCAGTGTCATCGTGGTACGGGAGGATTGCCTCCTTTGCCGTTGTTGTCGTGGTCGTTGTAGCGCGCCAGCTCAGCCCAGGCCCTCCTTGCCAGGATGAGGTCCACTGCTGCCGCGGTGGCGTCCATGACCGTCCACGGCAAACCCCCCCCCTCGTCGCCGTCGTTGTCGTCGCCGTAGCTCGTGGCGGTGCATGCACAGGTGGGAGGTGGTGATCCCCGCCGTCAGCATTGTGAGGGCGGTGCCCGTCATGCCCCCCCCAAGTTTGGTGAGGGCAGATCCATCACACTCCGATTCCCTCCCCCCCTTTCTGCCTTCGTCCATCGTAGTTGCGCCCCCGACGCCGCCTCCTCCGCGAAAAAAACGGGACGCAATCGTTCTCTTTCCCCCAAGGCGGATCGAGCAAGGGATGAAGCCGCCCCCTACAGGGTGCGGCGGTACTTGCTGTTCGCGCCCATTGCCTTCCTCCAGATGCGATCCAACAACGGAGGCGGCGCAGATTCGGACGAGAACAGCAATGCAACGAATATTTGGAATCGGCACATTGCGACGTCCACGCAACGGGCGAGGCGGGGCAGCGGGACGTGCTCCACCCCCAACGTCAATGTCTTCCGAGCGCGGCATCTAACAGGAGAGGTAACTCGTAGATGAGTTCTCTCGTGTTAGTGATCACATTCTCTCATATTACGTCATCAGAGGGGAGGGGGCGACGGCAGCAGTGCCATGGAAGGAGGAGGTGGAGGTGACTGACAGCATGGTTGGATGGGGGCGGGGGCACAGAAACTGTGGTTGATCATATTATTGTTGGGGGAGCGGCAGGATGAAAAGAGCACTAAAAAAAACACCCGCCCAAAATTCAAACTGCACGAAATTTGAAAAAGATTTGAATGAAAGTATACTTTCTCACAAAAAAGAAAATCACACGGAAACACCGGGCGGGGGAAGGTGGAGAATTTAACGATTTGGCGATTCATGACTAAAACCAGACATACAAACAACTGATAGTAATCCAGTGGCAAATAATGGGAATGGGTTAAGCTGTTAACCAACGGGCGATCTCTCGCCTAGGGGAGCAGGGCTTTGCACATTACCGTACTAAAGCCTGCAAAGTTTTGGCACTACCCACAACTATCTTCACTCAGTAGCATATGCATCCTTCCATGCATCGTGCCTCAAGCCGTAATGAACCTAGGTCCAGTCATGTGATTTGAGCTTGCTTAGTCGCTTGGCTTAGCTTGGCTTGGCTTAGCCTTAGCTAGCTTTGCTTGGCTTGGCTTAGCTTAGCTTTAGCTTCTGCACGTTTGACCTCAATTGGTATCCCGGTCCGTGGATATCAAGAATATTGCTTAGCTCCCAGTGAGACTCTATGGTGAGCAGAGGAGGGGTGAACCCTCCTCTGCCAAATTTGAGATACATATGTATCTGGGGATATTTTTTTGGCGGCAGGCGGCCCTGTAGAATTATGTAGACTCTGGCACAAAATCTGATACGTATCACTTTTTTGGCTGGAATCAAGTTCTTCTGGGGGGCATTCGAGAGATGTGGGGCTTTGGGGGGAGGGGCACCAACCGGCTGACCTACCGACCAACCGACCGACCGACCGACCGATCGACTTTGGGGTTCTGCCACAAAGGGTTTCCAAAGCTCAGTCTTCGGAAGAATGTGTGGTTTGTGTAAGAGGCTGAAAGAGGAGAGCTCTGCGAGCAGCAGGCTTTGCGTGCAACAAGATTCGGAGGATATTTCGAGGGGCTGGCGATGTGACGACGGCGATTCGCAGGTGATAGACGTGTTTGTCAGGGGCAATAGATATATTTTGCCACTTGACCGGTCCAAAACGGACAATAATTGACTTCGGGAGAGGCGATTTGGTCCGGTAGGTGGCAGAGGAACAAAATAGAAGTACTTTTCGTTCTGTGGTCGATTTCGAGGGGCCGGTGACGCGACGACGGCGATTCGGAGGTGATCGACGCGTTCGTCAGGGGCGGTAGATAGATGTTGCCAATTGACCGGTCCAAATCGGACAAGAATTGACTTCGGGGGAGGCGACTTGGTAGGGGGGGTTGGGGTTGATCAAAGAGATTGGGAGGATATTGGAGGATATTATGTGGTAATAAAGAGGAGAGCTCTGCGCAGCAAGCTTTGTGCGCGTGGTAATTCTGTGCAGCTCTGTGTGCACGTACTTGGTTCTTGCCAAAAAAAGATACATATGTTCACACCATATTTTTTTTGGCGGCAGGAAATAAGCTAGCTTTACTAGTAAAGGTGTGATACATATGTATCTGGAGGTATGTTTTTGGCGGCGCAGGATGATACATAGGTCTCCTACATACGCCGGAGTACCAGGGTTCACCCCTCCTATTGTAGAGTATCGCGGTGGTTCCAGTCATTTTTTCGGTATTGGTATTTATCCGGTATCAGATTGGCTCGGTCTAGGTGTGTATGCAAAATTTCTTCCTTTATGGTTCTACTAAGTAAAAACATATAATACCCTAAAAACATTACCCTACTCTTCACTAGGTACACTTCCTCCACATCCACTCCAACATTGATATGTTTGATGTCTTGTTTCCTTGTGATTGGGCGCCCACACTGAAAGAAGAAAGAAGGCTTTTTTTCCCGGTGGGGTTCATTTTTGCTGTCCCCAGCTGGCATGCACGTCAGAATTTGCCCACCGGCGAGTGCGCGCGCTGGCGACGAGCCCACCAAAGCATGCATTTTGTGCTGAGTCTTTTTTTTGGGGGGGGTCTTTTTGAGGATCATGATGTTGGTGGAATGATAATGATACCAGACCTGGCACAAACTCTGGTCATAACGCTCGTAACTTTTGCAATTTTGGAGTTGCAACCTTTGTTCAAGTAACCTAATGGACCGAATAGGCAATACCTTGCCTTCGCTAACCCGGTTATGAATGCAATTGGTCGGAAGTAAGACCACCCCTGCATCAATTACCTGATTTTAGTGATCCACAATTTTAACCATAACTCTGGACGGTTCAATTCCTACGTATGCTCCGGTACTATTTTCAGAGTTCCCGCCACAAAATTCCATGATTTGATGCACACACACCATGGCGGCCACCAATACGATGATACTCTGTCCATTTGTCCGTCCATCCGCACATGCCTGCAGATTAGGTATTCAGCAGAATATGGCACAGGCCCAACAGATTCAGTAAATTATTCTATATAATCATGAATTGTGAATTATAAATTCTTCGAAAAAAGTACATACACGAGAGTAACACAATAAACAACATAAAACTGATGATTATTGCATAAATCAGGGAAACTCACATAATATGTTCATCCAGCTTATGCGCAGCGAGTGTTTCATAAAAAGAGATGAAAGGAAAATGATGATGGATTTGAGATGCAGCAGCTGAATGCTTTGTACATGACATAAAATTGATGGCAGAAAAAAATCACCTACTTTGCTGGCCATTTTGATGGCCATGCGGATCAGGCGGTACGATGCCGAGCGCATTGCCAAGTACGGCAGGTGTCTAGGGCTATCCTAGATGCCACGAGACGCCACTATCAGGCAAGTATTTGCCCCGTATCGCCCCAGCGGACGCCATGGTCATCGATTTTGGAGTAAAAAATGGAGTTGTGGCATTGTGAAATCGTTTTTTGAAGCTAGCGTTCAAAAAGGCACGAAACGGACCATCTACTCAACTCATCGAAGCAACAAGCTTTGTAGAAAGATGGAATGCAACGATCAAAGCCAAAGAGCACAGCTAACTTTCTAGCTATCAAACGCTATCAACGGACAAAAGTCATTGAAGTTACCTTTCGCCAAAGAAACTTGTTGAAAAGTTGGAGCTCATGAGCGCCAATAGCTGATAAGCTGTCAAATCAACTGAACAGCTTAACCCATTAGAGTTCGGACAGGAACAAAAAACTCCCGCCCTGTAGCTGAACTTTTTCTACAGTAGGAAAAGTACGAGAATTCAGTCAAGCATCAACACAACTCCCCCCACAAACATCATCACCATGGTGTTCCATTTCCCCCCCCCCTATGGTGTCGATTCAATGAATCATCCCAATCCGACGTGTGGGCAGCCATCCGAAGGGGCTGGCCGAGGGGGCTTAGGCGGGGTTTTATATAAATCGATAAAATAACAGAGATACTTGTGTTTTCGATGATTCGCTCGCCCGCCGTCAAAAATGGCTGCCGAAACGGCATCCATCGCCAACAGCGGGCGCCCATAACATACGATTTGGTTTATAACAACTATAAGAACAATAATTCAATAACTATTACTAGTTATTTAGCTATGGTTATGGGCAACAACGAATCGGCAACAACAAAAAATGCAGGCAAATTGCTGGCAATTTAAATTGCCATACGGATGCAGCGGTACAATGCGGGGCGCATCTCCCAATACAGCACGCCCAGGGCTTCATTCGAAGCCACTGGAGGCCGCCATCAGACGAGTGCCTGTGCTGAATTGCCTTGGCGGCCGTCATGGTCGACGAATTTGTTGAAACAACACTAAACACTAACAAAACACAACTTTTACCTAGCAACTACGGTACATTTCAATCGCTATGAGTGTAAGAGGGGTTTTGCAATACCCATTATTTTTATCTTCAACTTAGGTAGAAATGTACCATACTTCTACAATACTTTTTGGGTCAAAAAATTACCGTTGTTGCAGGACTAAATGGGATTCCCGATGCACCATAGTGGTGAGCAGCTTTGGCCCATACCATTGCCTGGTGAATGCCGACACCCCAACCGAGCGTGTGGGTGTCATCCCCACACCATGGGCGATGCCACTTACACAAGTACAAGAGGGCGCTGCAACATGAGAGGATGGCAGGACAATGTTGCCGTCATCGTCATCGTCATCGTCATTCGGTCATTGCTGACGTCGTCTGTGCGGAGCGAGTACGCCAGTCGTCGTATGGTCGACTCATTGTCACCCACGTTGTCGAGGCTAGTGGAGGCCAAGTACAGGATGGCCTGCCGCACGATGATGGGGACGAGGCCATTGTTGTTGTTCCTTGCCATGTTTCCTCCGTTGCCGCCGCCCTCTTCGTCGCCCACCACCCTCGTTACCATTGCCCTTGCCGCCCTCACCCTCTTCTTCACCATGGTTGCCATTGCTAGCCCGCCCGCCACCCTCGTCACCTTTGCCATTGCCCTTGCCGCCCTCTTCATCGCTGCCCTCATCATCGGCCACGCACTTTCGTTGTTTGTTGTCACCTGCTGTCATGCTCATGTCCACCGCCTGCCTTCGGCACTCCCGTCGCTTGTTGATTGTTGTCTTTTCACCCCCGCCATCACCACTGCCATCATCACTGTCTCTGTTGCTGTCGCCTCCGCCACAACCATTACCGTCACCGCAGCCGCCGTCGTCACCGACGCCGTTGTAAACACTACCGCCATCAACACTGCTGCCGCCGCCACTGCCGACACAGCTGCCATTGCTGCTGCCGCCTGTTGTCACTGACAACAACCGCCCCCACCGCTGATGCCGTCACCGCCCCCGCCGCCGCCGACCCCGCCGACGCCAACGCAGATGTCAATGCTGCTCCTCTCTCTCCCCGCTGTCGCCACCACCGCCGCTGGTGTCAAACACCTTCTTTGCCTTGCCACCGCCTTGCCTTAATCTTCAACGCCGTCCAATGCTGCTGCCCCCAATGCCCCGGTGCCATTGAACCCCATCTCCATGTCCACCACCACCACCTCGCACTGCACGGCACTATTCTTTGCCGTATTGGCAATCTATTTTGCCTGAAGTTGCAACAGATTTGAATAATAAAGAGAGATGAAAATCACTCATGTCACGTGAAATTTAATTTGTTTCAGAACGCTGAGTGTGCGCTAGGTAGCTTATGGCGCGCTTTTTGCAACCAGGATGATGTCGGACAACAAGGACCACTTAGGTCAAAAGGACCGCAAGGACAGTCACTACAATCTGATACAATCTAATGGTTTGGCGGATTTAGATCTAATGCCCATTAGAGTATTTAACTGCATCGTGCATAACTAGGAAAACACAATGCCTAAAACACCCTGTTAAACTCATATAAAGTAGTTGTTTGTGAGAATTCCGTACCCCAAAATGACCCTCTACTCAGATAATCGATGTGACAAGCTGCATGAAAATGTAAAACACCACGATTGTAGCTGAAGAGCTCGCGATCATTTCTAGCTATCAAACATTGTAAGGGGACAAAAATTGGAAAAGATTTTAAGTGATCACGAAGCTCGATTTATAAGCTGGCGCATATTATTTATGTGCCACTACCTACCTAGTGGTAAAGCTGTTAAACTGCTTCACTGACTGCTTTAGGTTATCCCACAGATAGGTGGCGGTGGCATGAGGAGATGTAATGCCTTAACCAGCCGGACGAGAGGCCCGAGAGGGGTGTGACAAGAGGCGGAGGCGCCAGCAGAGAGGTGGGGGCGTGAGAAGCAAGGAGACGCAAAAACCAGCCGGACGGACAAGAGGCACGAAAGGCGATGCCGCAATGAGAGGCACTGGCAGATGGGAGATGGCGGTGTGAGGAGAGGCAACACGACAACCAGCCGGACAAGAGGCCTAGGAGGGGTGTGGTGAGTGGCCGGAGTTGTCAGCCGACACGGCCGACGGCTCCTTGATGGTGAGGTCCAGTGTGACTAGGCAGCTAGGTGGGGAGCAATCGCGCAGTGAGCAGCTTCCGGGCAGAGAGAGTTGTCCTCTGTCTCGACAGCAGGAGTTGGTAATCCTTCGTGGCGACTACATGGCCTCCTTAAATCAAAATATTGATATAATCTAGCAGTAGTTGTTGGGTAAATCCACTGTCCCTCCTTTAAAAAAAGGGAACTAATTGTCATCTTGTTCTCGGCAGTGCAATTTTGGCCCACCTGAACCCTCCGTCCCACTTAACTTAGTGGTTAATTTTATCGTCGATAAAAGAACATTTCCCAATAGCAAAATCCCATTGGCACATTGGTAGACAGCACTTCTAATTGTTAATCCTCCTATTCACGCTTCTTTTGTTCCATGCACTAGCAAGTTTCACTCTACGTTCACTCCATACGGTACTCCCTTTATTCTCTGCAAGCTCCTTCTGAATCTTAGCATTCAAACAACTGCCATGTGTATTGCTCAACTGAGTCTTTTGCCAATTATGTAACGGGGTTGCATCTTTTGAACTCAGCGTACTTCTCCTCCCACGTGATGCCCAGCATTAATCATCCCCTTCGTCAATATCCGTCATCAATCGTCCACCGTCCACCGTACTTGAACGGTTGATTGCAGTACTCTTGGAGTCCTATCAGGTGCTTGGCACTGCGTAGGCTCAGCGCTTGGTCTTCAATGTAGGCGCTTGGCACTACAGTAGGTTCGGCGCTTGGTCTACACGTTGGCGCCCTACTGGGCGCACGGCTCTAGTAGGTTTCGTTGGTAATTGACTCTTCCGCGATATCATCTGAGCTGCTCACGGCCCGATTGACAGCGGTTAGTATGGATTCATGTAATCAATCTGATTCACCTATTCTATGGCTACTCTCCCTATCAATTCGTGAAGCGTAAGAAACGACATTACGCGGGTGGTGACGACGCCCACGGCGAGTGCCACAGCATCGCAGAGGAACGTCCTCGGTGAGTAGAAGGCATAGAAGTTCAGTGATGGGGTAATTACAAGATTTATTTGGAGAAGTTGTGGGATACAGCGTGGGTAACATTTGCAGGTTTTGGTGTCCTCGCCTTCTTCGTTTGCGATTGCTCATTGGATGGCGACGCCGTCGATTGGATTGGAAAAACATCAGAGAAGGATCGGCAAATTTGCTATAATTCTGGAATTTTCCGTTTCATCGCGTCTTGACTGGAGCACTTCCTCGTCCGCTAAATACCCCCTTGCCGATATTACCACGACCCCAATTACCGCCACGATGGCCGCGTATATGTAGGTCGCGTAGCTGGCGGTTAGTATTATGAGAACGTTGAAAGTCATTGGAAAAATAAGCTAGCAATGAGAGCAAGAGAGAAGAGAGGACACGAGTGTTAGAAGTGTTCGACGCGAAAATCGAGTTTTGAGGATGATACTACTGATCGCGTGAACACACCATTATCGATAAAAGAGCTTTTCGAAACTTCGTCGACTCTTCGGGGAACGAGGGTGGATTTATCCGTTGGAATCATGAGCCAGTTGATGGAGGTAAAATGAGTTATCGTGTTGAGAATAAAATTAGACTCACCCCCTGCACGGATCCTCAGCTGAGCAAATGCCATGAACTCTATCGAAACACTGAGTCGGAAGGGAGGGGAGGCGTTGGAGATTTGTAAGTTTTGCAACAGTCAAACCAGATGGTGGGTAATATATTTTAAGCGAGGGCATAATATAAGATATACCTTATGCAGAAGGTAAAATTCATCAGTTCTATAATCGTTCCAAAGGGCAATGGCAGGAGTGCCAAAATCAACACAACGCCAAGGAGGAGAGCGTACTTTTGAGGAGGATGCGAAGAAAAACACACAATGTGAGTGCTAACCGCGCGGAGAATGCCCGGCCGATTCACCTTACCGTGGGCGTATCGTGCCGGCTCCTGCGTCGGAAGATCGACGGGAGCTGCCCGCGATCCGCCAGGCCCTGGATACCGATCGTGTCCGCGGTCATCCCCGATAAGAACAGGGCGAGGAGGGATATCCCCGCCGCCACGACTATCCAGTTACCTGAGTTTCGGGTGGTAGTGGTGGGGGGGGGGGGAGGGAAGGGGGGCATGAGAGGTGAGATGAGCAGTTCAGCCAATCGATCCGGAATGACCCCCCCCCCCCGCGCGAGACACCGGATGCGCTCCCGAGATCGGATATCGGACTCACCGAGCCACTCTCCGCCGATCATCGTCCCCGCCGTCGCGAACGATCCGTTCGTCCACTCGTCCTGCTCGAGGTCGGTGGCTCCGGTGGCGATCATGATGGGGAGGAGGTACGACACCGACACGAGGAGGAGGGAACCCCCGACGCCGTTGCGGAGCGTGCTCTTCGGTACCATGCGGGAATAGTGACTCGCCTGGTCGAATCCGTTGAAGTTCCAGTACAAATTGTTCACGAACGGACGGACTTTTGGGGAGGAGGGTTCGGAATATCATATATCGGGAGAATGGGAATGTAGGTACGGGGGGGGGGGGGGGGGTAGATTCCCGACATGCATCTCTTTGAGAGGGGGGGGGCGATACTTTTACTTNCTCCCCCCCCCCCCCCCCCCCCCCCCCCCCCCGACCGACCGGCCGACCGACCGACCGACGTGAATATAATATATATCGAATCGCACGCAGTTTTTTGTTCCCGCCGACACACACGCACTTTATATCAACTCGCCTTTGGGTATGCCCATGACGACCATGAGGAAGAAGGGTGTCATCGTCACGAAGAATATAACGACGACGATTCTCCCCACCACGTCCAATCCCCTGTAATTCACGTATGCGAGTAATAGGGTAATGGTCGCCAGTATCGCGTAATGCTCGAAGAAGAAGATCGTCTCCTCGCTGCCGCCGCTCGGGGGGGAGGACTGTTGTTCGTGGTGGTAGTCGGGATAGAATTGATCCGCGACGTACGATAGGAAGAGGGAGGGTAGGGATGCCGTGTTCGCGACTCCCGATATCCAACCTGGATCGGGATCGGGACCGGGGGGATAACAAACGAGAGAATGTATATGTTTTTCAGAACACATAGCTTTCACCAGTATACACATCATGCCATGTGCATCATCATCTCCGATTACAAAAAAAAAAAATTATCGTCGTGTATTCGTCTCCACATTATTTTGTTCGTTCTCCTCCCCCCCGCCCCCCTTCCTTCCTTCCTTCCTTCCTTCCTTCCCCCCAAAACTCTCTCTTTCACTCACCGAGGTAGCCAACGAGGAGGCCCCAAGTCTCGCCGAATGCCTCCTCCGTCTTCGGGGGGGGTGGGGTGGGGGGGGGGGGGATGGGATCGGGGGGTGAGAAGGAGAAGAATGATATTATAACAGGAGGGGGCAACGACGCCACCGTCGTCGTCGTCGTCGTGGTCATGACGCCCCCCCCCTTTCTTTTGTTCTTCTCGAAGAAAACACACACATAAACGAACGATAACATGATATAATATACCACACGACTATATGATATCGTGTGCTAGCTACGATACCCTAACTCACGAATCTGACCCCGCCGCTGTCGCACGGGTACGATCCCGACAGCTCGTACGTCATGACGCACTCCGGCAGCGACCACAGCAGCGGCATGCACCCGAATCCGACTATCGCGTACAGGTTCCCGGCGTATCGGATGGACGGCTCCGCGCCGAAGGGACCTCCTGCGTATTTCCGTCGTTGGGGGTGCGGAAAAGTGGGGGGGGGAAAGGAGAGAGAGAGAGATAGAGGTAGGACGACATATGGGCGAGGATGAGGATGATGATGATGAGGATGATGATGATGATGATGGGAGGAGGAATCGAACAAAAAAAGGAACGAACGCACCCGATGCGCTGAAGAAGATCATGATCGCGAGGGTGAACGAATTCATCGTCGTCGTCGCCCCCCGAGGAGGAGAAGAAGGCGACGACGACGACGACGAGCGGACGATGCCTCCGGCGGCAGCATCGGCGTCGTCGTCGCCGCCGCCGCCGCCGCCGAGGAGGGCCTCCCTGGAGATGGAGGAGGCATTGTCGGTGTCGTCCTCTCCTTCCATTATAATATATAGTAGTATAGTATTACTCTATCATTATATCGCTTCCTTCTTCTCGGACCCACTTTCTTTATGTCGAATTGATCCCCGGGAACTGAGTTCGGGGTGTGTGTAGTAGGTAGTACCAAGATTTTTTAAGCCTCTCTCCGAGTTTTTGGCGGGATGACCAGACCCCGCAAGAAGTTCCCGTGTTTGAATCTTTTTTCCAGTCGTGCTCCGTTCCACCACCCCTGAAGGTTTGTTTCTTAAGATTTCTTAAAGAGCAGCGTGCCCTTAATAATAATACATAAAATAAATCTAAAAACAACACATCATGGCCGGATCAATCTTCTCGATGGACGTACCGTCCGACTACGGATACGTAGTCCTCGCCGTGGGAGTCGGCTCCCTCGTCGTCCCGACCCTCATGGGCGGCGCGGTCATGAAAGCTCGGAAGGAATACGACGTCCAGTATCCCAACCTGTACGCGACGCCCGGATATCACAAGCGCGCCGACGATTTCAATCGCGTCCAGCGCGGACATCAGAACATGTTCGAATCCCTAACGAGCGTGTCGATAATGACGCTTCTCGGGGGGATGAAATATCCAAAGCTCAACGCGGCGGGATACGCATTGTACCTGCTCGGATCGCACTTCTTCCTGGTGGGGTATGCCGATAGGACTCTCGACGTTAAGATGGCGAGGTACCAGCGGGGGGGCGGGATCAAGTGGATCGGCGTTCTCTGCTCTCTGGTATCGACGGTCTCGCTCGGCGGGTCGATGCTCGGTTGGTGGTGATGAGGGGCACGTGGGGGGGGAAGGGGGGGGGATAGGGATTGGGGTGGGGCGGATAGGGGAGGGGAGGATAGGGGGGGTTGGGGTGACTACCCTACGCGGCGGCGCAGGAAGGATCGCGGGTGGTGGTGTGCGTGTGCGCGTGGGCGCTTTTCGGCATGGCGGGCCACGAGATGATGTCATCCGGGAAAAAGACGGGCACGGATCAACGCCGCGATAATAATATTACCATATCATCGTCTGTCTGGAGAGAAGTAGAGGCACAGACGTGCTGATAAGGGAGATGATATTTCGATATAATATTATACAAGGAAAATTTTCTCCTTTGTGTCCTAATCATTATATGTCTGATTATTGCGTACTCGGG
>JALLOS010000485.1:0-23974 GCA_036939435.1 Stephanodiscus minutulus
CCGCGTTCGCCGTGGTGCTGCTCTTCTCGTCCCTCGCTGTGCGTCCAACGTCCTCCTTCCGTCTGGTCATCCCCCCCCCCCCCAACAATGCCCATGCCCGCCCCGCACCGCGCCTCCTCCCCCCCCCCGTCGCGGGCGCGCCGCCGTCTCGCGTCCTCGCCGTCGCCGTCCGTCGGCCTCCGACGCGCGGCGTCGCGATCGCGACGACGACGACCACGACGTCGATCTTCTCGTCTTCTGCCCCCGCCGCCGCCGACGACAACGCCTCTGGGGACGGGACGGCGGCGCCGGGGACGGCAGGGGGGGGGGGGCGGGGGGGCACGGCGTCCATCCCCAACGAGATTTTCAACCTCGTCAAATCCATCGTGGGAGCGGGCGTCCTGAGCCTGCCCGCCGGTGAGTAGGTTTTTTTCGATGATCGTTTCCTCGTCCCGTCCGTCCGGTCGGGCCTGCCGTCCGCCGTCCGGGCCGCGGGCTGGGCTCGCGTGTTCCACACATCGCCCAGGCCGCGGCCCGGACGGCGGACGGCAGGCCCGACCGGACGGACGGGACGAGGAAACGATCATCGAANCAGGCAGGGGGGGGGGGGGGATGTGATGTGGGGGGGATGCATTTTTAACTTCCTTTCTTTGTTTTATTTACATCGCACCCTTCTTTATCCCGTTTTGGGGCTCTGGCGGAGCTTGTCTTGTCTTGTGGCATCCCCCCCGGGGTGGCCATGTATGTAATATAGAGTATATGCGAAGGGGGGGGGGGGGGCTGTATTATTATGTATTCTGGAGTGTGTGGCATTCATCATCATCGCCGGTGGGGTGTGCGGATTGGATTACGGGGTGCGCGGATGGATGGATGGATAGATGGATGGATGCGGGGAATATCCCACCGTCGTCGTCTTCGTCGGTCGTTGTCGTCGTCGTCGTCGTCGTCGTCTCGTGTGCGGCGGCGGGGAGAGGGGCTGCTTGACCACCGGAATATTATATGCTCCATCTTTCGCCGCATTAACATTCCTCATCATCTCTCCTCCGAAAAATATCTCGCACCCCGCCCCATTGAACGCGACGCCATCTCCCGACGACGCCATCTCCCGACGACGCCATCTCCCGAATGCTCGCGCGACGATCGATCCGTCGTCCGTCGCGAATAAAAAACAATAACGCTAAACGAAAAAAAACAAAAACGCGAAAAACGAAAAAAAACAAAAACGACGACGACGACGCCCGACGGGCGAAAAAGGCATCGCCGCCTTCGGCGACGCGCCCTCCGCGGCCGCGCCCGCGGTGCTCATCATCGCGATCATAGGCGCGTTCTCGGCGTACGGCTTCTCCCTCATCGGGCGGGTCTGCGCGTACACCGGCGCGCGGACGTACCGGGACGCGTGGTCGTCGTCCGTGGGCGATTCGTCGTCCTGGATGCCCGCGGCGACGGTCACCCTCAAGACCTGCTTCGCGGTGCTGAGCTACTCGATGATACTGGCCGAGACGGTCAGGAGTCTCGCGGGGAGCGCGGGATTCGCGGTGGGGAGGACGCAGGCGCTCCTCGGGATCACGTGCACGACATTGCTGCCCCTGTGTTTGGTGAAGAACTTGAGCGGCCTGGCGCCGTTCTCGCTGGTGGGCGTCGCGGGCATGTTCTACACGGCTCTCGCCATGGGGGTGCGTTACCTCGGGGGATCGTACGCCGTTGCGGCGCCCGCCGCGGCGGCGACGGCGGCGGCGGTCGCGAAGAAGGGCGCGAAGGTCGCGGCGATCGCGGGGGGGAGGTACGCGGCCGACGTCGCGGCCGACCTCCGTCCACGATTCGGCACCGTCGGCGCGTCCGGGGCGCTGAGTCCGAACGTCTTCATCCTCGTGTGCCTGTTGAGCACAGCGTACATGGCCCACTTCAACGCACCGAAATTCTACGTCGAGCTGAAGGACAACACCCTCCGACGGTACAACGCGGTCGTTGCATCGTCGTTCGGGATCAGCATATTCCTCTTCGCGTCGATAGGGTCCCTCGGTTTCCTCACGTTCGGTAAGGCCTCCTCGGGGCTGATATTGAACAACTACTCCGGGAAGGACGCCCTCATGGGACTGAGCCGCATCGCCGTGCTGGTGTCGATCGTGTTCTCGTTCCCCCTCGCGTTCGCCGGCGCGCGAGACGGGTGGCTCGACCTCCTGAGGGTGCCCGTGGAAGATCGCACCGACGCGGTCCTCACGAAAACGACATTCGCGATCCTTTCGGGGATCACACTCGCTGCGTCGAGATTGAAGGAACTCGCGTTCATCATGTCGTTCGCGGGCGCGACGATGGGAAACGCCCTGATATACGTGTACCCCGCCCTCATGTTCCGCGGCGCCGTGAGGGGCATGGGGGATAAGGCGAGCAGGGGGTTGAAAAGGGAGGTACCGTTCGCGATGTTCACGGCGTTATTGGGCGTCGCGATGGGCGGGATGGGTGCGAAGATGGCGTTGGGTTTGCTGTAGGGGAGGATATATTATTCGGGGGCGCGGGGGGGGGTGGGATGGGCGCGGTGGAGGAGAGACTTCCATCGTTCCACCCCCGCACTGGATCGAGTTTTCGGTAATATCATCTTAACTTGAATTTGCCACATAATGGCAACTTGGCGACTGATCGGGAAGATAAATCAAATTATACGATTCATCAAAGATAGGCTTACATTCAAAACATTATCTTCTTCTGTTGAAGCGATAGTTCCTTAGTTTCCATCTAATTCAGGGAGAAGGAACTTAAAAATCCACAATCCTAAGATTTTGATCCATTAGATTGCCTCCCCATTTACCCTCAAGATTTTTTGTAGGGTTACAATTTCACCGGTACGCCGCAATAAAGACAAGTCTTGGCAGCTTCGATACATTTCGGCAATCTTTAGAGCCACCTTCTCACATAAGATCCAGCTCCAAAATTGAATGCATTCTTGCCGGCCACATCCCTTGCGTCCGGTCTAGCTCCATATCGCGCGAAAAAAAAATCATACCTTCCCTGGTATTACTGGATATGATGATGAGCTGCACGGGAATGCCTATGTGGCAGTGGTGAACATTTTGCACTCATACATTGTGTTTAGCCAGTAGCAGTCAAATTTGTTCCATTAAAATACATTTTTGATACAGTACGATTTAAATGTTTTTTCTAATGCGCAAGGACCCCGTATCCTATTCGGTTAGACAACCTCCCTCATATAATGCGCTCACCAACGCAATTAACATAGTTCAAGCAGCCACAATGCTCAATTTAGACCTCAATTGGCACTGTGTGGAAGTGTTCGTCGGCACTGTAGTGGTAGTTGCATCAAAAGGGCGAGCACTCGTTCCATGCGCATTCACGATTGCGTTCTACTTCGGTTGATCAAGTTTATTGTCACTCAGCAGCAATACTGAGCTGCATGGGGATGTCTGGCGATTGCTATTTGTCAATAACAAGGGCGGCATGCGCAAAGCAGATTCTTTGAATTCCAGAAATTATTTGGTGACTAAACAATTTTACATATATATACTAACTGTGAACACTTTGCTTGGGGACGATTATACACACACATCGAATATATGATCACAACGCATCCTCTAAAATGCAAGCCAGGCAACAACAAGCGAGAGTAGGATGACAGCCCTCGATCCGCCGCCGTTGGCAACTCCGGAGCCGGTGGCATCGGTGGGACAGTCGGTTTTCAAGATCGCATCGCCTAACTGGGGAAAGCAACTGTCATAGCCGCATTCCTGTTGTGTGCTAGCCTGATAGCGCATGGTATTGACGTACTCGAGCATGGTCATGTTCTGGGGCTTCGCGATCGCCTTGGCCGCGCAGAGCTTGATTTCATTGTACCCGTTGTCGATCAAACGCCACTCGAGCTCGCAGAACTGCTCCGCCGTTACCTTGCCGTAGTTGGGGAGGTAGGGCTCGTTTTCGAGGCACCCAGAACCGGCGCCGGTGTAGCAGTCCATGAGGCAGGAACTACCATCCCCGACCTCCGTGAAGTTGGCAGTCTGGGAGAACATGGTGGCCAAATCGTAATCGCCGTCGAAGTAGACGTCGCCGTTTCCCCAGAACTCGCCGTAGGTCATGTTGTACTTTTCGGGCACCATGCTCTTATCGAGGAGGCAGACCACACCTGCCGCCCTGTTGTACAAATCGATCTCGGGCTGGCAGTACGACTTGGCGGTCTGGTACAGTTCCGTCTGCATCACGGCATCGAGATCGTCCTTGAGTCCCTTGTACGTGGCGGGGGACACGTAATCGAAGGTGCTCCAGTTCGATTGANACACCGTCCGACTTCCAAGCCTCGACGCTGGCGACGCGACACGCCTCTCCCTCGGCGCCACCAAAGTACGGCAGGATTTGGTCGGTCATAGCTTTTGCCGTGATGGATGTATTGAGAAGATGCGTTTGAGAGATGCGTTTGAGAATGGCCGCACTCGCTTACTTGTGTATATGGTCAGCGTACCAGGGACTTGATTGTGACACGTTCATCACAACTTGTCGGGGAAAGTCAAATGACAAGAATGTTCCTTAGGCCCGACATGTTTCTATGTTACGTTTTGTCTTTTGTTAGACGAAGCTAGCGAAGGCGGAGGTGAAGAATAAATGTTGTGTGTCACATCACAGCGGTTGAAGAATGCTCCAATAAAAACTTAACAACAATATTACTTGTACTAGCCATTATTTGTGAGAGCTTTACAAATGCAAAGGGTAAATAGATAGTGTGAATTCTTATATGTTTTAATTTCTTCTAGACGGTTCCCATGTCTCATATTATTTGTCATTGCGGTCACAAAAACAAATCGAAAAAAAGATTAACCCGTGTAGCAGATTGCCCCTTAGAGTTCAAATCCCATTGCTAATCACAAATTTTGTAGTTTTCAATTGTGGTGACATGTATTGCGATTTGCCATTTGCGATGGGTCGGCACAAAAAATGTAATTGGTCGCCGCCATCACCACCGCCACCGCCGTCACCGCTGCCGCCGCCGCCACCGCCGCCGCCACCGCCGACGCGCCCTAACCCTCGCTTCCGCCATCACCATCACCATCACCATCACCGAAGCCTCCATCGACGCCAGTAACGTGACACGCCTCTCCCTCGGCGCCGCCAAAGTACGGCAGGATTTGCTCGGTCATAGCTTTTGCCGTGATGGATGTATTGAGATGCGTTTGAGAGATTCGTTTGAGAATAGCTGCGCTTGCATACTTGTGTATGGTACGCTGCGGGTGGGCTGGAGGGCGTCAAAGAAATGTTGCATGTCACATCACAGCGGCTGAAGAATGCTCCAATAAAAACTTAACAACAATTATTTACTAGCCATTTGTGAGAGCATTACAAACGCAAAGGGTAAATGGAAAGTATGAATTCCTATGTTTTTATTTCTTCTACACAGTTCCCGTCTCATATTATTTGTGTTAGCGATCACAGAAAAAAAATGAAAAAAAGATTAACCCGTAGCAGATTGCCAAATTTTGTGTTTTTCAATACGTCGTGACATGTGTATTGAGATTTGCGATTTGCAATGGGTCGGCACAAATAAATGTAATTGGTCGTGAGCAATTGGGGGGTATGGACAGAACAAACACAAAGCGTTAGGCATGACAAAAAGTGCAAATATCCATGTTGTGTGCACCTGAAAAGTAGGGAAATGCCCCAATGAGGGTATGTCAAAAGAATACAACATCATCACAAACTATATCTACCAGTGGAGAAAGTGATGTAAATCTTATTAAAACATGAGTATCATGCTGCAACACCCCTACTACTACTAATATAAATCAGCCCTAACCAACAACATGCATACTCTAGAGGCTCTCCGTGAATGTCACGAACACATCATGATCTTGGACGCATGCCCCCCTCGTTGCTGCACCAACATTCCTTCCACATATATATAGACATACGGGTCATTTTCGTTCTGAACAGCTGGGAGGACCTCTTACTTAAGGTTAAGAGATGTGCTTCCCGTCTGACTGATTCTTGGAGGAGATGACAACGACAGAGACGCCCCGTAGGATTCCGCCGTCGTCCTTATCGATAATGCCGCGACGATCCTCCTCCTCCTCCTCCCGAGGTCCATCCTCGTCCGACCTACGCGCCGACGACGACGCCAACCGACGACACGTCTCGCCGTGACCGCCGTCGATCCAACCCCTCGTTTGGCATACAGGTCCGCAGTAGTACGTCGATTGGCAACCCGAACAAACCATCAGCTTCTTGGCGGCCTTCGCGTTACTGCTGCCGCCCAGTCCGCACCACGCGCAGCTCCTCCGCGTCGTCGTCGTCGTCCTCGTTCCCAGCGGCTCGATCACGGACACCGGGCTCGGGACGTCGCGAACGGCGGACTTGGGATGATCGCGCGATCGCTGCTTCCGCGACGACGACGACGACGCCCCGCCGCGCGTCCCGTCGCTCGGCGGGGCGAGGTCCGCCGTGTCGTCGACGACGGCGGGCTCATGCCCCCGGGGGGAGGTGGAGGCGATATTCGTTTTCTTCGAGTCGTGGAGGTAATCGGCTTCTTCCACCTCGATCGTTTCTCCTCCGTTCGGGACGACGCCTTCTCCTCCCGGGGGACGGCTCGGGGCGTTGCCGCCGCCGCCGCCGACGATGACGGCGGCGGCGCACCCGCGCCCGACGACCTCGGGCGCCGGACGCGGGCGCGAATCGCCGCCGTCGGGGGGAGGAGCGGGCCCTCCCTCCCCCCGGCGGGGGACGACCGTGCGGACCTCCTCCTTCCCCGCGTCGTCGTCGTCGCCTCCTCCGGCGGGAACGGCGGCGGCGCCCCCCCCCCCGAGGGCGGCGACCGCGACCTTCACCCGCACGCCCGATCCACCACCACCGCGGGGCGGTGGTGGGAATTTCCTCAACAACAGGTCGACTCCTCTCATCCTCCTCCGGGACCGGCCGCCACCGCACGGTTGTTGCTGCGGCGGCGGCCTCCTCCTCCTCGCGCGAGTTACAGTTTTCTTCGAGTGGTGGTCGACGGAATCGACATTATTGCCAACATCGCTAGTACTCGATGGCGATGCCGCCAGTCCCTCGTCCTTCTTCATCTTCGCATCATTCTTCTTCTTGCTGCTGCTGCTGCTTCCGAATAATGCATTCATTAAGAACGAGGCGGCGGCGGTCGATGATCTGCGCAGCTCGACGCGACGAACGCCGGTTTCGACGAAGGCGCCGGCGTCATTTCCGGCCGAGGAGGAGGCCTTGCCGCCACTGCCGCCGCCGTCGTCGAAGGGAATGGCCCTTCTCCTACTTTCCTCCTCCTCCTCCTGTTGCTGTTGTTGCTGTCGTTGTTGTTGTAAAACGAGCAACTCGTGCAATCGATCGGCATTCGCCATCAACTCGGCGTGGACGTTCCAACTGCGCAGCGCCGGGCCGATCACCTCCCTCTCGGCCGCGTCCATGACCGCCACCCCCCCCCTGCCGAGGAGGTCGAACGTCGTTAATACCGACTTGGCGACGTACCCGCACGCCTCGGCGCACACCTCCGCGCATACGTTGTTGTTGTGCGCATACGCCGAGGTGGTGCTGTCGGAGGACAGCAACTCGGACTGCGTGGCGGTATCATCATCGTCGCAGCGGGGGGGGGGGAGGGGGTGGGGGTCCCTCCTCCTCCTCTCGTCGTTGTTGTTCGGGCGATGGTGTTGATGGCGATGGCGTTGGTGGTGGTGGTGGTGGTAGTACGCCGCCGGAGGGAGCATCGGGTAGTAGTGCGACGACGGATGATGCGGCATCATGCCCGCCGGTCGTTGCGAGGGCATCGTCGTCGATAGGCCCGGCGATGGCGGAGGAATAGGAATGGGAATGGGAGGAGGATGGCGTTGTCGCTCGGCGGGATGAATTTCCCCCCCTATCATCATCATCGTCACATCATCATGAATAATATCTCCAATGTACAACATAGCTCTTTCGTTTTAACTCGTGAAGTGGTTTAAACCCGAGAGAGAAAAAATCGTTGCTGCAACAACACTCTGATAGGCGAAAGCGTCTTGAGTTTTGGGGTTCTACAATTGGAGGAATAGTACTGGGTTTAAGTTGAATGTCATGAATTTCTTGTTTTTTTCGGGGAAAATAGGTACAATATCGTACGATTGAACACACATAAAATTTTTGACACTCCATCCGGTGGACGTCGCCCGACAACGGCCGCGACCGGGCGGGCGGGGGATCGGGGAGACTCGATCGTCCTTCCAGGGGAGGTCGGACTTTTGCGACGACAACGACGACGATGACAATGATTTTCCACCGTCATAACTGATGATGGCGACGACGGCGGGGGCGGAGGTGGTGGCGATTTTCGCATAGAGCGTGCGGGTGAGACATGTTGGTGAGGTGGCGGGGCTCAATGGAATTGTGTAGGGGGGGGGCAAGCTACAATCAAACATTGCAACACAACTTTGTGCTTTCATTCATTTTGAAACTTAGACTCAGATGAGTGTGTGATATTCGAAAACATAAAGTAGGCGTGTGACAGACTAAAAGTAAAAACACTCCAAGTGTGATAGTACTCTCTAACATTATCTCTTTATTGCCAAATTTCCAAATATTCGTGAATTCAGACAAGGAAACACAACCTCATAATTTGAACATAAATAGTTAACAAACTAAGCAGGTTGACCCCCCAAACTAGTAGCACAATGCAGAAAGCTGAGAGTCTCAGCTTTCCAAGAGTATTAGGGTTGGGGGGGTTGCGGACAGAGTCTTCTTAACAAAATATTCAACGGCGCAGAAAGGATGAGGTTGTGTTTCATCCAACTTTTGAGGTACGAAATTAATTTGAGGGCCTTCCAAAAACAAGCCATCTAAAGACAATTCCTACGTAACTTCTACAGTATTCCAAGCGACACAACCCCCTCAAAACCAGCCTAACCATGACTTCCCTAGCCGGCGATAGCAAACTCCCATCACTGTCCTCTCCGGTTCCGTCATGCGGAAACGACGGTCAAAGGTACAGATATGGGAAGCCACAACTTTTTTCCGGCCAAAATCGGCCTCTAGCAGCCGCCGCAACAGGCAAACACAAACATGGACACAACGCATCGACAACGCGTCGTGCCTTTACAGGTGTGGTGCATGCCTGGGCGGGGCAAAAACGTCTTAATTCTTACATTTAAGCCTTTTTTGTGATGTCCGACAGGGTAGATTTCCACGCTACTTTTTACATATGCAATACATTTTATAAATCAAGTATTATATCAAAATCTCACTAGTTTAGCACCCCCATATAAGTGTTCTCGCCATTCCGCCAAGTCCTTCCGATTCCAATGATATGTCACACCCCTATGTTATTTTGATCTCTAATTGGCCAACTCGCGCCATCCCCAGAGCTCGCCCCTCAAAAAACAATCAAATTCTGTGCCATCTCGATGTCCGATTGATCCTATCGAGGTGATAACTCACCTCCTTTGTCTCCCACCGCCGAATATTATTTGCCATGGCGTCGAGGCGATTTACGGTCGACCTGGCGAAGAAGAAGAAGTTCCTCGACTTCATCCTTCAGATGCCGAAACTTCGCGTCCCGGACGCCATGAAACTGGCGATGTTCTCCGACGAGGACATCGCCGATCTCGGATTGCGCCGCTTCCTCCAGCGTGCCCTCCCAGGCGGCACGGTGCAAGCGATGAAGGCGCAACTTGCTGGTGTTCCGCCTGCAACAGATCGCGACCAGCGACACGACCAACGCAAAAAGCGGTCGGTTGACGAAACGGTTTTGGTTACCGATCTCCTATCCACAACAATGGATCAATTGGTTGCCGCGGCTGCCAAAGAACCCACAACTAGGGGTAGCCCGCCAACGATGGCAACGCCTTCCCAAACAACGACGTCGTCGTCGTCGTCGTTGTCGTCGGCGATGAAACGCAAGAGGAAGCAAATTCGAAATCGTCTTTACTACTCAAAAAAAAAGGCACGTGCTTCATCTCCTTCTGTCGATCTGGACATTACGCCCCCCCCCGTAAACTCCAACCAACTTGTGACACTCGCAAACGCCGCAACCACGCTCGCGGCCGCTGCAACCACGCTTGCGACCGCCGCAACCGCACTCTTCTTCTCCTCCGATGCTGCATGGGCGCTCAATGCCAACGGCACAAAACGTACCCCGTCAGCACGAAGTGTTGCAAAGCACCGCCAGGTCATGCCGGCTGTGGACAGCATTTTGAGCGCAGGCAACGCCGTCCAACAGGGAGCTCTTCTCCGTGCTGTCACGGACCACCCATTGATGGCCAGTGCGCGAAAGATGGCGCACATCAAATCGTCAAAGGAGGCAGCAGCAACAGAATTTATCGCGGAGCAATTGGCGAGGATGATGGAGCGGAATCGCAGCACGTCGAAGCTGCGTGGAAATAGCACCGCTGAGAAGCGCGATGCCGTTGAGGTTGTTCTTTCATTCAGCGCTCCCTCACCACAGAAGACGACGGTCGTGCCAAGCAGACGTGAGCGTGCCCGTGTTCTTGGTGTGCCAGCGTCGACACTTGCTCGAGTGGACGCTCGTCTCATCGAGAAGCGCCGTCAGCTTACCAATGGCGAGACGGGTGTTTACTGGGCGCTTTCTAAGCGCAAGAAGGGTTACAGCAAGATAGATGAGGAGCTCCGGTTGTTGCTGGTAGACGCTTTTAACAACCATCCACATGTTATCATGTCCCCCAACTCAAAGGACACCCTACAACATAAGAATGAAGACGGCAAGATTGTTTTGGTCCGAAAGGTGTTGACGCAAGTTGGTCTCGGTTCGATTTTCTCGGATATTGTTCACGAACACCCAACAATCAAAAACCGAGTCGGAGAGCGAGCGTTCCGGTATATCATCAGCGGATTGGGATGCGTCCGTCGCTTCACGGATTCGCACAAACAGATGTGCGGATGCACAGAGTGTGTTGGCCTGCAGAGTCTGTTTCGTTCGCTGCAGGCAAAGCGTGGGATAATGCATCGCAAATTTGCGATCGATTCCCAGCGCCGTACAAAAAAGGCACGTGCCGAGGAGATGGCGAGGGGGTGGGGAGCAGTCGGGTGGCATACAAAGCCATCGCTTGCTATTGCGGAGGGCACATGCACGCGATGGACATCGCATGCTGTGCCGCACTGGGAGTGCCAGACACTCCAGTGCAGCGACTGCAAGCAATACCCTGTTCCAAAGGAGGAGGCAAGGGAGGATGCCGACGCTGAGAATATATCCTTTCACGTCTATGAGTACAAGACATCGTTGCGGAAGGATGGCAAGGAGCGGAGGCGGCTTGAGCTCGTACAAAAGCATTGCACAATTGGTGAGTTCCACCGCATTCATTATTGGCCCGCCCTTGGACGCGGGAGGTACCACATGACGAGCTACTTGTTGGCAGCGCGCTGTCGGAAGGAGAGGCGGACAATTAGCCGTGGCAGCGTTAGCAGTCACCGTGACTATGGCGAGAGGATGCCACTGTCCTTCAACAACGAAATACAGAGCGAGTACTACCAAAACTGCTCTGTAAGTGTCGAGGGCGCATCGCTCGAGTGGGTTGACGTGGAGGGTGATCGACACACTCGGTATTTTGGTCACTGGTCGGACGACTCAAAGCAGGACGCTGCCGCGACTACACGAAACATGCAAAGCGAGCTGTGCGTTGATGGCAACGCGACACAGCTTGTTGAGGGACTGAATGTTGGAGGCACAGTCTGGAAGGGGACAGACGGTGCTGCCGTCTCTTATCGCTGTGGCAAGTCGATCTACGGCCAAGCAAAATTGTCGTCCTTGCTTCACGTGACGATCGACGCACAAGTGGAGGCACCAGGCCATGGCAAGTGGTGGCTCGACGGGAAAACAGGATCGGACAAACGATTCTGCCAGCAATGCATGTGCTCCATCGTGACGCCCGAGGAGGACAATTGTGGTAAGCAGAAGATGCTTAACGCCAAGTGGATTGATCGTGGTGGAGGGGATGACGTTGCAGTGAGCCCCGCGGCCGAGTGCGTTCGTCTACTAAGCGATCCGGCGCGTGTAAGTGGTATAAAGAGTGAGGGCATGCGGTCGAAGCGCGAAGCAAAGGCGTTGGTGGAGCGCAATGACTATGCGACTTACACCATGGACGATGTACCCCCTCTGCCGGACTACAAGGTGATCCTGCCGAAGGGCAAATTCAACGGGCTACGCGCACACTACAACATCCGCACGGATCCTGACCTTGGAATCGATTATGCGGCACTGCGTCGTGTTGCCTGCGGCTGTGAATCGTGCAAAGAGCAGCTGGGGCGGCCGTGGGTCCTCCCGTGCGTTGACGTAGCCGCTCAGCCACGCTACGGCCAAAACAAGGAATGCACGCTTTGGCCAAGCTACGAGGGTGGCAACGACTGGAAGATCTGCCGGCTCGTGCCAAAGACGGAGGCGGATAAGAAGGGGGCGCGGGAATCGCATCACAGCGTTCTTGGCGCAATGGAGGCTCGCATGTCTCTGATGATCCGTGAGGGCGAGGTAGGAGCAATCGGTACGGCGGACGAGGCAACGATGGGATACTATGTCGTTAAATGGCTCAGCGAGCCATACACACTACAAGAGGAGACGGAGGGCATGTCTGGAATGATTGGCGTGGGGACGATGGTGGCCGACATGCTCTACTTCAATCAGGTAGAGCGTGCAAGACATTGGTACACCCAGTCTAATATGACAACGGTGGTGGAGGTAAGATATGTATTGCTGACAGGCTTTCAGCTGCAGCCAATCAGCGAGACAAACAAGCTGCCAACGGCATGTAATAGGAAGGAGGCTGCACAGAAGAAGGCTGTGAAGGTTACGCTTCTGGACCATGAAGTAATTATGGAGGAGGCGGGAAAGCGAGATCGACTGGAGTACGATGACGATGACAGTGATGAGAGCAAGGAAGAGAGCGAGGAGGAGAGCGAGGAGGAGAGCGAGGAGGAGAGCGAGGATTAGAGCGAGTCGGGCAATGGTGAGGAGTAGTAGAAGAGCGTCAATGGCTAGAGGAACGAGGAGGATGATGTTATTATTAATTAGTTTGGGTGCAAGATAGTAATAAATTAATATCAATTACAAAAAAAATCGTTGAGCCAATCCCTCGCGTAGGGGCGTTCCTAAGGGGTTGAGGAAGGTCGCCCGAGGGGGGGGACGCCATTGCCCAAAGGGAACATCAATCGCGATGGCCATATTGGCCATCGTCTATTTGTTCTGTCAGGGCCGATTTATTATGAATTCAATGGAGGGGTCACAAACGATTCCTACGTATGTAGAATATGAAAACGCACTCGTTTTTGGATCCCGCCATATGTTTCGGATGGTTCGGTTGACTTTTAAGACGCTTTGAGCGCGCCAAAAGTGAAAACTCTTCGAGATTTTAACCTTAAGGTAGGGTTATTGATGAAACAAAGTGTCCCACCCAGGCTTGCACCATACCAGCAGCATGCCCCTTGAACTTGAATGATGAACAAGGAACAATATCTCCTTCTGTTATTGGATTGAGTATGGGTGCATAGGGGACCAGAATGCTTATCACCATGCAGCAATCTTACATTTACTTATGCCAGAACCTTTGGGGGGGGTCAGAAGTTGTGTAAAAAAACAGCAACCAGCCCGACCAACCCCTCCCCACACAAGCCCCTTCCGCAGATGCGTCGGAGGGGTGAGTTGATTGGCCTAAAAGCGTGCCACCATAGGAGCAAACAGCTCACCATGCTGATGTTGTTTGTTGGATTGCTCATGTTCAGGAGGGTGGTTGACACTATATGGAAGTACTATTCCAATGTAAGTTCAGCCACAGGAGAGAATTGTTTGTATAAAGGACCTGCTTACACTACAAAGTTAATTAGAATACAATTTTACATTTATTGTAGACTACTTACAGTAGAATGCGTTTGAATGAATTCACCCAGAAATATGATGAAGATGGTGCAACTAAGGAATTCAAGATCAAGACACGAGCTCATAAATTGATAGTAGTAGTAGCAAAAATGAGGGGGGTTCCTGTTTGGAAGGCGGCTACAAGTCTACTGTATGAACTTATTGTAGGAGTTAGAGGACGATTTTATGCACAAGATTTTTCACAGCTGTCTTGTGTAGGACAACGAATAACATCTCAGCGTCATCAACTTGAAAAGTTTGGGTTGGCCAAGATTTAATGCATATTACTTCTTGCAGAGGAGTTGCGGCCCTGCTGGAGAGTGCCCAAAGAACAAATATCCAAAAGGCCTCTTAATTACATTGTACTGCACACCAGAGGTGGAGCGGTATTGAAAGAGTAAATTA
Source organism: Stephanodiscus minutulus (assembly GCA_036939435.1). NCBI lineage: Eukaryota > Bacillariophyta > Thalassiosirophyceae > Thalassiosirales > Thalassiosiraceae > Stephanodiscus > Stephanodiscus minutulus. Next base: position 14,207 of record JALLOS010000485.1, read on the forward strand.
AGCAGTTACGACTTTCAACGACAATGATCGTTTTGTTTTATCTCTCACATGCTATCACAATATCAGCAATGAGGTTTTCATCTAGATCTAGAGATAATACTCAAGCTTTAATACTACTGCCCTAGGTTGTCATTCTTCTTCGTCTACCAATATTTTCTAGCCTCATTCACCATGCCAGGAGATGTAATACTGAATTGTCATCAACTGTGTAGTTGCCACCTGACAGGTGCGAATGGCCTTCTGCAGTAATCCAATACGATCGCCGAGGATAAGAGCACTACCACCTGCTTTTACGCATTAATTCAAGAATATATATACATTTTTACACTTCTTACTTATTTAAACCATCCCAGTATCACTCCCGTCGATATGGTAGCGTCCAGGCAACTCTCCAACAAAGTGTCGTAGTTGAGTTCGGCATCCTCGCACGCCCGTCGCGAGGTTTCGCGGCTAATAGATCCGCGATCTTCCATGGCCCTGACGGTATTCACATAGTTTACCCTGTACCCGGTGTCGCTCATGTATTCGGGATGGGCTTGATACGTGATTGCATACGGTTGGGGCCAAGACATTGCCGTGCTGCCGGACTTTTGACCACCTCCCGATGATGCGGGAACATCCTCCTCCATGCCGGGGGGGTCGTCGTTCCGCCGCGCGACGACGGCGACGGCGACGCCATTCCGAAAGCGCAAGGCATCCTCCTCCGATGCAAAGTAGGCACAAGCCTCGCAGGGCAGCAAATCGCCATCGCCGCAGAGAGATATTCCGACGGACGGGAGGGATATCACCATGTCGCCACGCGTGTACAACATTTCCAAATGTTCTTTCGGTGGTGGTAACGATGACGATGATCGTCGTTTGCTCGTTTTCTCTCCTCGGTCGTACCGATGAGTAGTAGTGACATGATCTTCTCCCTTACCACGGCGCGTTGTTGCCGTCGCCGCCTCCGCGGCTGCACCACCACCAACACCACCACCGAGGAGTAACTCCCCCTCGGCCGTAAGGCGGAACGCTCTCCTCCCCGCCACGGGACCGATGGAGCATACGGTCGCGAGTCCGCCTCCTCCGCTTCCGCTTCCGCTTCCGCCATCGTCGCGGACGGTGGATTCGCCTCTCCCGTCCTTCGTTCCGCCCGTGTCGTCGCCACGATGACGATCGGAATAATCGTCGTCGTCGTCGTCCGCCGAGGGGGAGGGGGGGGGATAACGGAACGAATGCGCGAAGCACTGGTGACCGAAGCACACGCCCATCGTCTTCCGTCGTTTATCGTGTATCTCCGTCCGTATCACGTTCAGGAGGCGGCGGATCCAGCCGACGTGCGCGTCGTACGCGGCCGAGAGCGATCCCGGTATGATGATGCCGTCGTACCCATCCCACTCCGCGTCGCTTTGGGGATAGTCCATCCTTTGGGCGTGGTAGACCGTGATGCGTATTCTTCGCAGCAGTAGAGGCTTGGCGTCACCACCGGCACCAGCACCATCTTCATCTTCATCTTCGTCTTCATCCACCACCACCCCCTTCGACCGCTGCTCCGAATAATTCGAAGAAGCATCATTCTCGTCGTCGATATTATCATCATCATCATCTTCGCGGTGGTGGCGGTATCGTTCGTAGGACGCGCATAGCAGTTCGAGGAACATGGTCGCGGTGTCGAGGGCGGGTCCGTACGGCTCGTTTTCCTCGCAGCATATCATCATGAGATTTAGCTCGGGACCATCGTAATATTCATCGTGACCACCACCACCCCCCCCTTCTTCGTTCCGGGGCAGCTCCTCGCCCTCCTCGCATCCACGAGGACGATGAAGAGGTTTGGAAACTACTACGGTGCGTATTTCAGACGACATACTATCGTATTGGTATTATTATTTGATCAACTCTCAGGCAGTAGTCTCAGTCTCATTCGACAAAGCAGCAACCACCAGGCCGGCAGTCAGTTTGGTTTGAAGTCGGTTTTTGATGCACTGGTGTGTTCTGCTTTTATTCTGTTGTGTGTGTTTGCTGTTTTGCGAAATTTGGCGCGCCCCGGATGGCCGAACCTATCTTCTAATCTTCCAAAAAGGGAACTAACTGCACACGTACGTCTCGTCAAAGCCATCCATCGCTGTGATTCTATCAACGCCGCGCGGCGAGGAGGACGACGACGACGAAGACGACCAAGTCGGTCTTCCGTCGTGGGGTCGTCGTCGTCGTCGTCGTCGTCGTCGTCGCCGTATATAAGTAGGAGAGAGAAAGGGGGAGGTTGCGCGGCGCGTCTCGCGTCGGGATCCTTTCTCTCGCGGGAGGGGGGGGGGGGGGGTCGGTCCGAGGTTTTGTTGGTTGTTCCCGTCATCATCGCCTCATCGCCCCCCCCGACGACACGAATAATGAAGCGGCGACCAACGCCCCCCGACGACGATCGTCATTGTCGTCGCCGCAACCGCCAGCGTCGTCGCACTCCTCCTCCTCGGAGCGCGACGACATTCGGATCGATCGTCGCGATTATGACGACGGTCCTACACGCGGCACTACCGGGCTGCTACTACTGCTGCCGAGCCCTCCCATCCGAGCGACGGGGCGTTCGGCCGGGGAGGAGGAGGGGCGGGCAGCAACGGCGGTCGCGAAGATACGAGCGGCACAATACTACTCCGCCACCACCAACCCTCCTGCGCGATGCGTTCCCCTGCGAGGAGGAGGAGGAGGAGGAGTCGTCGGACGCTTTGTTTTCGGAGGATCCGACGATGGAAAATTATTCGACGGCGGCGGACGCACACGACGACGACGGTGTCGTCGTCTTTGGCGATGACGATGATGACGACGACGACGACGACGACTACATCGACATCGATGACGCCCACGTCCATCGTCGAAGGAGCCTCGTAAGAAGGCGACACTGCCGTGATCTCGAGGCCCGCCGACACGTCCTGGCGTCTTTCGCGATACTCGCCGTCGAATGGATCCGCACTTACGTACCGATTCGCGCGGTCGCGGCGAAAATGAAACGAATGTACCATCGCTCGAACGACCGGAGTAGTAGTGGCGAAAGCAATCGATGGAGCGGATGCGCCGACTGGGGGACGACGCACGGCGGTGACACCGACATCGCCGCCGGTAAAGGCCGGAGTGCTAGTCGTTTCGCATTGCGATTCGAGGTGAAGGGGAGGACGCGGCCACCCCCCCCCTCTCCTCCTCTTTCGATCTCGACGCCATCGACGCGACGACCGAGGGTGGATGCCGGACAGATCCTGACCCGGTTGGAAGGGCGAAAGTCGTCGTCGTCGTCGTCGTCGTCGATTCTCTTCGCTTCGGATGGGACGAAGCTCAAGGCGCCAATGGAAATATTGAATAGTCCGAGGATGATGAGTAGGTTGAGAGAGAGGGGCAATAACGACGACTAATGCCCCCGGGGGGCGATACGACGCGAATCGGGGAGAGAGAAACGACGAATCCTTTTTGGCGGGTGCGCCGAATATATATTTTCTGTAATATTATGTAGCAGTCGCGCGGATGCCGGCAGCATCGAGGTGGCGGAGCGCGAAAAGGAGAGGGTCGGCGGGTGCGTGCGGCTTCGAGGGATCACCGTCAGGCGACGATGGGCTAGTTATATACTTACGGTCGATCGGGGCATACTTGACACTCTGCACCCCATTCATTCCGTTATTTTTGGGATGTCTCCCTCCTCCGATACGACCACCCCACGCGGCGCGGACACAGCTGCTACTCCTGTAAGCTCGATACCATATTGCCCGAACGGGCATGCCGTGGGATACGAAGGGTACTGCCGTTAGGAGCCACTAAAATCTATAATACCGCACAGACTCGCGGTCGAGCCGAGGGTATCTCAATGTTATATATTATGTACAAATTATTCTGCGATTCTTGATCCCACAAGTGATTCGGCGCTGCGCAGTTGTTTGAATAATTGTGACATATCTCTCTCGTGTGCGTGCGCCCCGTGGTGGCATTGGGGTGGTAGCTTGTCCATCTTTGTGCACTTCTTGCCGAAACATCTTTTTGGTAGTAGCTCGTCTATCCTGCCGAAACGCCCCAATTGTGCTTCGGCCAATCATGGCCCAAGGTCTCTTCCTCTCACTCTGGTCTATGTAATCCATCTTCAGGAATCTACCGGAAATCATTCAATGCACAATGCATGTAACTTGTTAAGGCATCAGTGCACAAATAGCCCACCATCTCCATGGGGGGGGGGTGAGTGCTTGATGCAGAAGGATCAGCGGTCGACGGTGGCACGGTGGCAACGGCAGCAGTGACGTGGGGTGGCGTTGGAGTACGACCTGGCAGTATACAAGCATGGACTCTTCCTTTTCCACCACTGGCCACTGGAACAAGAGCCAGGATGGAGGACCATCCAGAGTACAAGAGGACGACCGCAACAGGTGGAGCTGCACAAGATGCCCATCAAAAGCTATTCTCGGCATACGGCCTTTGAGAAGATGCTGATTCTGTAGCACGGGAATTTTCTTAGACAAACAACGAGGAGGTTATGGTCACCGAGGCCACATCATTTATATCAGAGATATTGGATCTTCAATTCCTCTTTGTTGGAAGTCTTTGCTGCATTTGTGTTATCCTCTGTCTCTGCTCTACGAGTGCGGTAACAGCTGAATAAAAAGTTGCTAGCAACTTGTCAGTTTTTTTACAGAGGAACACTACGAAGCTTAAGGGAGTGGGACTCCCTATTTGCTAAGCGGGACTGTCTGACCGTCATCTGACGTGCGTCAGACGAGAGCATTCGTGGATCTTTCCATCGATTTCGGTGATCTTCCTTTTTCGATGTATTTAGCTCGTAGATTAAGCTAAACACTCACTTTTCCCACATTCGTCTAAAGTTACCAGCCAATTATTAGCGATAAACGAAAAAAATGGTAAAAGTTTTGGTAAGCTGCAAGCACGGAAAGGAAGACCATTGCTGCATAGCGGTCAGAGTCGTGCTTATGTTGTGTGTCGGGAAGATTCTTCATTATTTATCACACATAATATTATTACTATTTCACCGCTCTTCTGATCAATTATCAATAATATCAACAACATCATGCCCGCTGCATCATCCAGACGAATACTCCACAAACATTGCGAAAATGCATGCGGCGCGGAAAAAATCAAGTTTTGCCTCCAGAGCACGACCTGTGCGAAAATAGCAGACCCGACCTGCGACCTGTCGCGTTATCTCTTGCTCACGGAGAGGTCGACGCTATGCAAGGCCGTCGGGAGACTCAACTGCGCAGCATGCGCCATGGCATTGGAGCCGGTCGAGATTAGGAAAGAGAAAGTGATCATGCTCGCCGAGGCCTATACCATCGTGAGTATTTCACCCATCCTGTTCTAATTCACACGTGCATATTATTTATCGCCACAAAACGCAATGCATCTCTAACAGCAGAAACAAATCAGTTCGGAGCGCTTTTTCTAGGCGGCACTTGGGTCCTATACGAGTGGGGCTCTCCCGTCGTCGCCAAGGAGGGGGACGTGTTCAATCGTATCTTTTCCTCGCTCATTTCAATCGTCATCTGCTGCAATCTCTTCCTCGCCCTGTGGAGCTGCATATTGTGGATAACGGCTGTCATATACGGCTCTCGTGAGGACTTCGTCTACAATGCACGAAATTTGATCCAATTTTGCAACCACATGATGTGGATGACCTACATGTCCGTCACCTTCGGATGCGGCTTCGCTTTGTACTTGAACCTTAGCGAGAATTTGATCGATCTCATAGTCATATCGATATTCGTTGGCATCATTGTCCTTCGTGGTATGACGTTAATGTGCGATCTTCAATTGAAAGTGAGCCCCCTAGCGACCTATCACCAGCCTTTTTGGTTGAAGATCTTTACAAACATAGGGTTTGTTTTTTCGGCCAAGAAGAGAGAAGAACTCAAAGAGAAAGCCCTCGCCGAGGCAGACTTCTTGAAAGAGAAAGCTAAGTTCCGTCAAGAAATGAGGGAGTTAGATCGCCTCCCTGACACAAGCCCTCGCACAAGCACCATCGGCGTGCTCCTTAGCACTGCTGCAATTAACTTGAAAAGGCCTGACTATGACGTAGCCAAGTTCGAAATTAATTTAGAGGATGATTGGTTCAACGAAGTAGAGCAATTGAAAAACAGGAGTGTTGAATGCCTGGCCAAATACATGCCTTTGCGATTAGCAGAGGAGGTGCACAAACTGGTTCGGGATATTGAAGTAGGCGTATCGGTGCGTGGAATCTCGTAAGGACGGCAAGGTCGACCATTGCAGCCAGCTCATGAAGGTTGTCTGAAAGTGCACGAAGACATGTGTATCACTCCATCTGTAAAATCAAGTCTGCATTTCATGTCATGTCAAAAAAACCTCGTCTGTAACAGGGATTGTCGGTCAAGCTCTTAACCTGTTAGCTTTTGATGTCTTGCATTGAAGAAAACCACTTAGAATCAATAGCAACGTTGCATAAAGTGTAAGGATTTGATCAGAATATTATATTACAATAAATCAAACACACAACTAGAAAAGAATAAGTACTAACAGCTTCTTTCCCCTCTCAAGCATTGTCAGGATGGATCACTTCTTGATTTGCGGATGAAGGCATTATCTACTACCTGTGAGAGAGTGTAATGGCAAATAATCAATATCTTCACAAAATGGACATGTTTTGGTTGTGTAATTATCCTTTTGGCATGGTGGATGGTAACACAGCAGATATGATCCATATGGACAATCAGTCATTAGGAAAGTGTGTATCTTGGGAACCATTGTCACTTTGAAGTTGAAGGGGCTTATAACTAAGGCAATCAGTGCCAATCAAAACTACGACATGGAATGGGAACAAGCTTTGGCCACAAGAAGAGGGCGGGACACACTTGTTCAGGATGTACACATTCATTGAGAGAATCACTGATATCAGCTTGTGATGATTGGCCGGGCCACTCGTTCTGATTTACAATGGAGAATCTCAACATCCATCACAATCATGTTCTTTTGTAGATGATTGCCAGTCGGGGAAACAGACACAGGTACCATTTCAGATTGCCGTACTGATCTGTGGATGGACTGATGTAGTACGTAGAATTTGACTGCATTGGGCAATCGCATTGACACAGTGATTGCTCAGATGAGAAACTTTTAGAATTAGTTTCTTCATGCAAGACTGGATAACAATTGATACCATTACATAAATAGTGAGATTATCTGTGATTTATAGTGATATCAAATTTTACGCACTATGCAAAGGAGGCTTTTCTCATCCTGCTTGTCAAGGTGCATACCCTCAAGATATTTGGCCATGCTGAGTAGTTCATCGGCTTTGTCCAGCATTGGTTCTTCCTTCACAGATTTTAGAACCTTGATTAGTGTGCTTGTATAGGTTCCAACAGGCCATTGATGACCTTGGCATGCTTGCGCTTGTCCATGTCGGACATGTTCGAGCAATTTCTGTGACGAGAATCAATCAAATGATTGCAGGATAAACGAAGGATTCCCATCTTATTCCAGAGCAATCGGTTCAATACCTTGCATGCAAAACTCTGATGTTTTCATGGGATAAGCAGTATATTTTCATTGCATAGTGCTGACACAGGGGGTCCAATGGATTGGTAGCATGGCAACAGAGCTGAGGACAACCGTGACATCATACCTGGAGCCAAGTAGGGAGTTGGTGCCTGCAACAACTGTGCAATGGCCACTGAAATCATCTCCTCCTCAGTCATTGTCTTCCCTTCATCTCCATCACCACTATGACTATGAGAGGCATGTTTGTTAGAAGTTAAATTGTACAGACGTACTCAGAGAATATTGAGCCAACAGGATGACACACATCATCCGCAATGGACCTGAGTGCCCAAAGTGTGCCATGCTCAAACGTTGCTTTCCTCACCATGAACAGCGCTTGACCCAATGTACCAGTATCATTCCCAATGTTGGCTGCCGTCATCATGATTGGATGCAATGGTGCCGTCTTAGATGGCATTTTGTGATAAACTCAGCAGATGTGCACCGTTACTCACAATTCACATTCATTGAGCTCTCAAGCCAGGCGCCAGGACCTTATAAAGGCTCTTGAATCCTGGTGATGCGGGTAGGGTGTAACAGCAACAAGCAACAAGAATGGCACCAACTTCCCAACACAATGCATTTTACCCGGATGCTGACAATCCTGGTAGTAGAAAGGGTGTGGTACAAGCCTGGGTGGCCAAAAAACACTTAAACGTGATATTTTAAGAGTTTTTACAATGTCCCTTTTTTCCTCTGGGACCCCGATTCCATGAGAACCACGACATTTTAGAAGTCGTTCATTACAACGTTAAATTACTATATTAGCCACCCCATATAAGTATTCCTGTGCATTCGCCAAGTCCTTGGCTTTCCATTGATATGTCATACCCCTAGTAAATTTGTTAGCCATCCAGCTTGATCCCGCCATCTCCGGCGCCTGAAACTCTTAAATGATAGCAAATTCGCAGCATTCCAATGTCCCTTTTATAATATCGGAGCGAGTGCTCACCCAATGTTGGCGTTTAGTGGCTTTTATGAAAGCCATGGACCTACTCCATCGGGCGATGCACGCGGTATAGTACCGGCGCACTGCAACGGCCATTGTAATGGTCAGCAAAGTGGACACATATTGCATCTTCCAAGTACTCGCCCGATGGCGGCGTTTAGTGGTTTTTATGAAAGCCCTGGACCTCCTCCATCGGGCAATGTGCGCAGTATTGCACAATCGCACCGCCATGGCTATCGAAATGGCCTGCGACGGAGGTACATTCTTCTGGTGAAGCCCTGGACCTCCTCCATCGGGCAATGAACACGATATTGCACCATCGCACCGCCATGGCTATCAAAATGGCCTGCGATAGAGGTGCTTTCGTTCACCCTGGACCTCCTCCATCGGGCAATGAACGCGGTATTGCACCATTGCACCGCCATGGCTATCAAAATGGCCTGCGATGGAGGTGCTTTTGTTTGTTGTCATCACCTCTTTTGTTTGATCAAACGTAGCTAAAAGAAAAGACCATGTTATGGTCCATTTAAACTAACACCGAGTTACTGCATTAATCTAATAGGTGTTATTACTCTATGCGTATCTTATTGGCTGCCGCCGGCAACAATGGACGCCGTTTCGGCCACCATTGTTGCCGGTGGACGAGCCCGAATTCGATTAAATATAGAGGTCAGCAGAAATTAATTAATTTCTACTTTAATTTATGGAATCTATTAAATCGCTTTGACGGCGGCATCGGAACAAACATGCGCAAGGCCGCATGCCGCCCACCCCTCAGGCTGGTGGTTGGTAGGTGATTTGTGCTTTTTGTGTGGTTTTGACTCGTGACTCGTCAGTTGGACACGTCCTACCTACGTTTTAGAGATGTCACAAAGTGGCCCACCCAGGCTTGCACCATACCTGGTAGATATAGCATGCAATGAAGACAGCTCAGGAGCTTATCTGTCTGGCAATTGTAGTTGTGTAGAAAACAAAGCAACCAAACATCATGAATTCCATCCAAGAAAGGGTACATATAGCATGCAATAAAGACAGCTCAGCTTATCGCCTGGCAATTGTAGTTTTGTAGAAAACAAAGCAACCAAACATCAACAATGCCATCCAAGAACGGGTACATATAGCATGCAATGAAGACAGCTCAGTGTACCTACACCAAGGCATGGGCCCTACAGGCACAGAAATAGACGCACAACTTTCTTCTGTCACCAATGATGCGTCTACCATCTCCCGTCTTGTATAGTCGAATGGTCAAGAGCTGTTATTGCTACTGATGGATGATAACACTGCTTCTTTGTAGGTCGAGTAAC
>JALLOS010000486.1:0-12131 GCA_036939435.1 Stephanodiscus minutulus
TCGGTCTCACGTATATTTACGCGAAGCACACATCGGATCTCATCACTTTTTCATCATAGAATAAGCTCATAATTTTCTTATCGAATCTATATCACTTCTTCATCTAGTTTCACACATGAAAGCTATTACTATTTCCTAAGCCGCCAACACGCTCAGGACAGGCTGTTGGCAATAGCCCATGCATTCGATTGTGCGACAAAAAATTTCCACATTTCATCCTACAACAACCTGGCTCTGGTTTGACAGATCCGATTTGAGAAAAAATCATGCGAGGCTTTGCACCAAGATTTTGGATCAGGGCAGCAACTACCCCTTCATTTCCCTTGGAAAACATGTGTAGGAAGCATGCAGGGAGTAGTTCCCCAATGGGAAGATTCTCAATCAACAGAATATTCCACATGGATGTCGCACCAGGAATAACCAACACTTCACAAATGAACATGACTCTTTTTTTATTCACATTGGATGCTGGTGCTGCATTTCTTTCAGGGAACATCCAGCACCCATCAATGACTCCTGAGCGAGGTACTCGTACTCTGCTTTACATCAGGCGTATCTAAAAAAAAGAGGAGCAAATTGATGAGCTTTTGGAGAAAGCAGATGATCTTTTGTTGGAAAGATTGCAGAGATTGCAATCTACACTGGAGCACCTGATACAGATGTGGCTGCATTAGCCGCAGAGGAGGCATCATCCGCTGCTCTTCTGGCTCTCAGAAATGCGTCCGAGGCAATTCGGGATGAAGAAAAGGCTGACAGAGAGTGGGATGAAAGAGCCCAAATAAAAGAGGCAGAATGCAAACAACAAGCAGAATTTGAATGTGCTGCAAGGAAGCCAAGGGTGAACGCAAACTCAGAAAAAGAGAAACACAAAAACGATCTGAATTCAAAAGTGCACGCGAGGAACAAGAGGCAAATCACAAACAAGCAACATACACAAAATCCGAACATAGAATTACTTAGACTGCAGAAGATGATGCAACGATTGTGAGCATGATAGCAGGTGGTTATACTTATGCCAAAATTTCATTGGCACTGGGCACAGGTCTAGAAAGGAATGAATCAGCACCAGGTGGTATAGAGAATTGAAGGAAATGTTACGAACTATCAAGCCACCAGTGCAAGCAGGTCCAGTAGTATTATGTGGACTGTGGAGTATGATGCAACGATTGTGAGCATGATTGCAGGTGGTTCATACTACGCCAAAATTGCATTGGCAATGGGCAAAGGTCTCAGGGGTAAGGACATCAATATCATGTGGAATCGTCACCTCCTAAAGCATATGACTAACTAAAGGTCTTTATTTTGCCTCAAGCTTGATACAATTAGAACTCCACGTGGCAGCACTAAGATAAGTTAGGTTCTGTGAAACACGGTCATTTACAAGCACCATTATTTATCCAATTATGAGATCGACATCTTATATTTCCACCTTCCGGCCATCAATGAACGACAAAGCAACTTCTTCTGCTATTGCATCATGAATTAGATCAAAAAACCCCGAAGGAAAATCGTTTTCTGATTCGCATGATGTCCCAACAAGTTTCTCTTGTTCCAGCCTGATCGCATTGAGAATATCTGCCATCAAAATATCTTCATCAATAATACCATTGTCCTTATTATAGCAGAATTTCTGCTTATTCGTAAAGATGCGCGGGGGAAACCTTGACGGAAATCTTTTTGGCAACTTTACCGAGATAGCGCTCTCATCTTTTTTTTGTTTGCTTCTAATGAAAGACGTACCGATGTACCTGCTGGCATCCATGTCGACGTACTCGCTGACATCCACATTGTCCTCCTCAGATTTGGCCGTAATGGCATCCTGACTACCAAATGATTCGTTAAATGTACTTGATTGGTCCGTATCGTTGCCGACGTCAAAGTACTCATCTAATCTCTGGTCAAAATCTATGCAACCACACAGATGGACAGATTCATCTTTTATATCTGCTGCGGCTTTGGGACATTCAACGGCAATATCTACTTCAGTGTCAACATTATGACCCTGTGGCGATGAGAATGCTTTCAGTGCTGCGCTTGCTAGGGGTATATGTAAATTGGTACCAGCTATCGCTGATCCACAGAACGCCACAAAAGTTTCTTCATCCATGACGGGACTGACATCTTTGGTTCCATCATCAACAGTGGGGTGACCGTCATCTTCAATGTCAATACATTCCGTGACTCTTTCGAGATAGGGCGTCTCGACTGGTGGATATGAGACATTAGAAGGAGATAGAATGCTAGGCGAATCATTTTTGCTTTCGGCGTCGACGCTGGTGTCACTGCCCTCCTTCGAAAGTTTCAATGTGCAAACTGGGCCACTCTCATCTGTCTCCTCGAGCTCAGAGTATGGAACGGCAACTGCGACACCCACGATACACGTATTTGCTACCTTACGAGTTGCACCGCTATAAAAGCTGTTTGAAGAGTTGATGGTGGAAATACCGGATTCGAGTGGTCGAAATCCTTTAGAGCAAGTCTGGGATTTATCGTCAACTGCGACAAGGGATTGATTATCTGCCCGATTTTCCTCCCGTCTGCATTGAACGCGAGCAATCATTCTCTTTGCTTTTGAAATGAAGGAGTGACGTTTCGGATTTCTCTTTGCTTCGCCAACGCATCCCGAATGAAAGCCCATCGCCGGTTCTGCGGTGTTGAAAGATGGACTTTCAATATCCACCTTATGTCTGTTTTTAGGCAGCAGTGAGGAATAACTCTGACGTGGCGCGATAACTTCATCCAGGTTTCCAAATACTAGACAAGCACCGTCTAAGTCAATTTCAATCGCGTTGGTTTCGTCAACTTCTTCAGGTTCAGCTCTTTCGCCAGTGAAATGTCCAACAATATAATGATCATCCTCATCCGAAATATCCCGCATCTTCGGAAATCGCCCGTCGTCGCAAGATGGGTTTTCTGATTCTGGTCCACTAGTCGACTCGTTCGATTGAAAGAAGCTGACCTTAGAGTTGTCAAAAACATTTGCTTTGAATTGAGAGTGCACTGTACCATCCTCTGACGTTGCTGTCGAAGATGATCCTGGCAGAATGTGTATCGTGCTTTCCGTTGCGCTGATCAACCAGGATTCATCGAAACTCGCCGTACAGGTGGTGCGGGAGTGATTCGTATCAACGTGATCGTTTCCCCTATCATCACGGTCCTCCACCTCCTCCGCAACCTCGGGCGATGCGCTAGGTTTTTTGTCTTTGAATGCGATTTCCTTTCTGTCTTGAAACGGAGTCCAAATGTTCGACCTCTCTACCGGTCCACCCACGAGCCCCATGTCATGAACAGTCGCCATGTCGTTTCTTGGTTCTCCTCTGAAAAAAAATGATGAAAAGTCGTTCATTCTTCTCGTGTGTGTTTCGACTTACACTTTTTACTTGTCCGTCTCTGCTCGCCCGACGAGAGAGAAAGAAAGAATTCCCACGTTTGTGTTCGCCAATGAAAAGAGATTCTACTGTACGTTTGACCTCAATTTACTACCGGGTCTCTGGAAATTGAGAAATGACACATGATGCGCAGGATGTACAACATGGTATGGTACATAACACGTTCACCTTCGGACCAGCATCGAATGAAGTGACCGGGAAGATGACAAGCACTAGCGCCGCCTACGCTGAAGCGCGCGACCCTCCTCCCCCAAATGAGTCAGGAAATGGCAACAACTCCGCCGCGAAGGAAGAGTACGACGTCGTCATCTGCGGCACTGATCTAATTCAATCCATTTTATCTTCGGCATTGAGCCGTGCGGGTAAGAGGGTATTACACTGCGATGGGAACGAATGGTATGGCGGGTTCGACGCTGTTTTGTCTAGAGGTTCGACGCTTGATTCATTCATTGAGGGATGCGAGCAGTTTTCCGGAGGATCAACGGCGGGGGCGGGGGGGAAAGGATGTGAGATTGACGAGAACGGGAAAGGCGACAAAAAAAATATTGATTCGCAGCTACTTCGACTATTGCCGCGAGGGAAACAGGGAAATCTGAGGCTTCATTCCCAAACTTTCATGGTTGCACCAAACGAATCCAATGTCACCGAGGATGCAATGGGTGGCAGCCCCGCAGAATCTACTCTCGTGAGACTCTCTATCAAAGATGAGGATAAAGAAATGAAGGAAAAAATCACGAATGATGTTGGATACATCACAGACAATAGTAGCTTGAAAAATGATTCATCTCCTATGAATGAAACATCTTCCAAAAATGTACCCTCTGTACACCCTTTGGAGCATGGATTTTGTTTTGACCTTACACCTAGTCTGCTATACGCATCGGGGGATGCAGTTGAATCCTTGGTCAAGAGTGGAGTTGCTGACTACCTGGAGTTCAAGAGTTTGAAAGGGCTCTATCTGCTCACGGAAGAAGAGAAATCATCCGCGACGAGGGGTGGAAGACGTAGTAGAAACACAGTCGGCAGCAACACCGTCAGTGTAAACAGTGAAAAGTTGACGTCCTATCGTGTACCATGCTCGAAAGGCGATGTATTTCGTTCCAAGCTTCTTTCTCCCGTTGACAAGCGTCGCCTCATGAAGTTTTTGCAGCTAATCTCAGACTACGGGATGGCGACACAGGTGGGAGATGAACAACCACCAAACAATGCATCCGATGATACTGATGGCGTAGCACCAAGTTTAGATGGAGAGACTGGAACAGACGATGACCCCGACGATCTAAAAACTACCCCCGACGGTGTGTCAGGAGAAGATGCAATACAATCCATCAATGAACGTTATCTTCATCGCGGTCGATCTTTATCTCGACCGCAGAACAAAGCGACGCCCTCGTCATCTGAAATGGATGCATTGATGCGTTGTGTCCGTGAAAATGTAAGCTTTTTGGACTTTTTGACCCAAGTCGCAAAGCTGCCCGAGAGGCTCTCCGCGGTCGTAGTTTATGCCTTGGCACTCACTCCATTTGGTTCATGGGAACCTAGAAAAGTCGAAGAAGACAGTGATTCCATGAATCGGGTATCCCAATATTCCACGAAAGATGGACTAGATGATCTTGTTCGCCATGTAGCGGCCCTTGGTAGATTTGGTGACACTGCATTCCTAATGCCCATGTATGGAAGTGGAGAGTTGAGCCAATCTTTCTGTCGGAGCGGGGCCGTGTATGGGTCGACGTACATGCTTCGTCGCGCACCCTTGGCAATATCATTTGATGAAGGCTCACATGTGCAAGGAGTGCTGCTTAGTGGTGAAGAACACATCGGTGGCGGTGACGACCTGGATACAGATGATGTTTCTGATAGAGAGATTCCGTGTAAGCATGTCGTCGTACCTAGTACGATGCTGGCTTCACGGGAGGGTAGTAATGCAAGGATCTATCGAAGGATAAGTGTTTTACAAGGCAAGCTGATGCTGGACGAAGATCAAAATAACAGTTCAGACACCGAGCAAAGATATGCAATCATCATACCTCCGGGAACTTGTGGCTTAGAAAATAAGTCTTCGATTCATGGAGTTGCTGTTGATGACAGCGCCTTTGTGACACCTCCGGGGAAGAACTACACTGTACTGCACCTTACCACAAGTAGTCAAGAAGGCGACAGCTCTTCAGACGATTTGTTTGTAAATGTACTGAGTGAAACCGTGAAATATTTGACTGCCAACCAATGTTCCAAGGATGCACCTTGCTTAGAGCGTCATCACATTTCATTCAGCTATGCTATAGATACTTCAAATTCTTCTGAAAGAGACCTGGAAAAATCAGGCCAACCATTTGGTTTGCACATTTGCCATCGCGATAAGCAATCACTCACTTGTGACTCTTCGTTCAGGGAAGCCGGACGAATTTTTCGGGAAATTTGTCCAGACAGTGATTTTCTTGCACTAGCAAAGAAGGTAGAAGATGCGATGGTGTATCGAAATGAACATGATAGTGACGATGAGAAAATAGTGCTCGAGAGTGCATGTACTATGATTCGAGGACCGACGATGGAGAAGCTGCAATTTGAAAATCTTTCAGAGCCTTGCACTGATGCTGACTATGCTTGATTAATTAGTGGCCGTACTGCGATAAGAAATGTTACTAGTAGAAGCTTCCGTCATGTCTTGCCTCCTATATTTCTTAGTGTGCAAAATGTGTGCAAACTGAACTTGTTTTGGGTTAGAAACCATGTTCTAAAAATGCCCTATCCCCTCTCCATCCCCAGTCTAAAAAATAATGATTCTTAGGGTGGGATTAGGATTGTTCAGGTTTGAACAAGAGGGAAAGAGGCTACTGTCTCAAACAAGATCCGATATGCCTTGGCATTATTAGGGCTGTTTCTTGTCTTGGATCCATGTGAGACACTGTTGATTCGTAATTAGGACACACCAGTGGAATTGGTTCTTGGGTATCTTTGCATCATGTTGCATGACACGTTGTGGCTGAACGTTCAACCTGCTTCCTGATGTATCAAAGAAAATCATCACTTAGCCACCGAGAACAAACCTAGTGTGCACTGATCCTGCTTTGCTTGTCTCTCATGTACGATATCATCTCCAAGCGATTACAGCCTCTCTCCCTGATGGTGTCGTTTGAAGTTATTGTTTGATACTGTCATTCGCCATACGGATACGCTATTTGGATGAAATGATCCAACAATGTATGATTTTAACTCCCATGCAATTGACAAGGTGTGATGCTGCTTCCTGATCCTACGTGTCCTGGTGTGGAAGACTTCAACAAGGAACAAACAATCATCAGTCATTAGTACTAGGTAGGTAGATGGAGGGATTCACCTCATCTTTGAATACACATAAAGTTCTTGTGTGTAAGATGAGGTGCATGGAACTGTGGTGGTACAGCCGTACAAGTGCTGGAGTGAAACAACCTACCATGAGTTTCACCCAGAGGAATTGCCGAGGAAAGCAAACCACCTCACTTCGGAAATCAATCCTCTGAGCAGGTAGGGTC
Organism: Stephanodiscus minutulus; assembly: GCA_036939435.1. Classification (NCBI taxonomy): domain Eukaryota; phylum Bacillariophyta; class Thalassiosirophyceae; order Thalassiosirales; family Thalassiosiraceae; genus Stephanodiscus; species Stephanodiscus minutulus. The sequence goes on from JALLOS010000486.1 coordinate 6,899, forward strand.
AGCAAAGAGGTTTCTTTTCTGATTGATTTGGCGCTACGGTGTGTGGATTGACACCCACCTCATAATGAAATATAATCTCGCTACAGATAACATCATTTGTGATTATTTTTGATCTTCTACAATTTAAGATCTATGCCTTCAGTTCCTTGATCTTTAGTGCGATAATCCTGCTCTTTTGCTTCTTAGCAACCATTACCTTGAACCTGTCAAAATCGGATAAGCTAGACCTCTTCTTCTTCGCATCAAGCTTCTTGGCCCATGATGATCCTTGCCATTTGGCCAAAGTATCATCCTCCGCCCAAGCGGCCTTCAAAGTCTTCGCACGGGCGTTGCGTTGGATCGTGACCTTGTGGTCGGTGAGGGATACTTTTTTGTAGGAAATAACTTGGCGCTCGACACCGGTGATTTCTTCCGGTCCGTCTACCAGGCATTTGTTCTGATCGACAATATCAATGACGGTGGCGATCTTTCCGGCATCAGGTCCGTGGTTGATGAAAACAACTCGGCCGACTTCAACGTAACGAGAGAAACCCATTTTCTGTGTTTATTTCCCTTTATGAGGCCAAATAAATGGTGTGGTATAGTTGGACGGTGGCGAGGACACGACGTGGTGAGTACAGCATTGCTGGTAAAAGAAGTGAAGGACATGTCCATCTCCCAGACAGACGAGGCCACCGCTCATCCAACAAATCATTGATTACGGAACATCAACCTGCTCCAAGTGGCGCTTGCAACAGTACCGACTTCCATAGCAATCCATCACGAATAGATCTTAACCGTCTAATCCACTTCTAATACAACATGAATGCATATCCGCAGGCGAAGTTCCGCCAGCATACCCATCGTCAACACACCTTGAGATGCTCTGTTCTAGCACGACGTTATTGTAGTAGGAGGGTTACGCCTAGCTAGCAAGAGGTCAATGATGAAGTGAGGCCTCGGAAACTTTGACTCGACCCACGTAGGACCGATACTGGGGCCACAGGAAGCAGTAACCGGTAGGAGTAAATCCCAAATCGAGTGGACTCCCGTCTCCTGCCGAATGTCATGAATTCACACAATATATTTGAACAAAGAACACAAATATTTTATTTTTATTTTACTGAAGCTTTTTCCGCCGCAGTGTCTCGCCGGCCGGTGTCGGACCGGAACCTGTTGGTTATTGGTATGGTAATAAAGACGGGGGGGGCCCACCACGAAATGGCTTATAATCAATGAGCTCTCTCCGTTTGGCGATCAAATTATCCCTCGCAGATGAGACTCAGCCTTGGTCATTGCCGCTAAGTTTGAAACGTTCCCACAACCCCGAGGCAACCGCGAGGCGGGTTGTTTCCTCCCCTATTAGCCTCACGTCGACTGGTAGAGCCAAATCATCGTCTACCCAGACGCGTGCAACTTTCCATGAAGCATCATCCGTGAAATTCGAGAACGGGCTAGCGACGACTGCTGAACCGCGTGTTTCTTCTTACGCAAGCATCGAGCCTCCGCCGGAGGGAAAGGTGTCAGGCAGTGGATCCATTCAATTAGCAATCGAAGAATCCATCGAATATAATGCCCCCAATGCGGATGAGTTTATTCAAAATAGGTCTACCAATGCTCTCCCTATGGATAATACCAAGGCGCCGTCGTTTATGGACTACGCAATCGTGGAAACTACTTCCCCCGCTGTGACAGTGCCCGAGCAGATCCCTCTACTGAGCCAAGATGGAGTTGTCTGCACCGTTGAAGGCAAGCAAACTATATTGCCAAGGCCAAGCACTGCATTGGTGGTGAGCAACTGTGTTCCATCTCAAAATGCGTCCAAGCCTGCCCCTCCCAGTGGCTTCGTTTCACCCGCTCCAATGCTGCAAGTAGGCATAACTTTGGAAAGGTCAGTGGAGATAAATTCTTGGGGTCTTGTGTTCATCAAAGAAAATTCTGGCCTTGCTGTTATAGTACGTGTGATCCCTCCAACTAAGGATGGCCCAACAGTCACATGGTGTCAAATAACAAACTCGGCCACCAAACCGTCGCCGACCCTATACGACGATGAAAAACGCTTAAGGGATGCCGGCCTGTTGGTGCCGTATGTAATGGTCGGTGATGCAATTATTTCCATCAATGGAATACCTATATCGGCATTCTCAAACACTGGTGGATTGGCATCTTATATTCGTGAACATTGCCTGAGGAAAATGACCATCGTTGCGCTGCGTCATGAGATAGTTTGGACTGCAGCACAAGCTGAAATATCTCGATCGATGAGTCAGGAGCAATTATTGGATACCCAGGCGATGACGGATTGTGTCTCGAAGTGTGTTAGTAAAGTTTGGCGGAGGGTTTTCGCTCCGGTCACCGGTGACGGACAACATCCAGCCAAGCGTAAATCCACGTCCCACCCTACAACTGTTAAACGACAAAAGATTACATACACCAAAAGCGTGTTCCGTGATGGGGATGAAAAGCTAATTCCATTTTGCGACGTTGGACAGCGAGTAAACGATATGAGCTCAACGGTGCTTCATGATTTTTGGTTGGTGAATGGTTATGAATCGTTTGATAGGTGGCACTCATCCTCCAAAGCGAAATGGGCTAAATCCTATTCCTGGCACAAAGAGAACGACGTTGATTTGACTGTGCTTCGTGATTTTTGGTTGGCGAATGGTTATGAATCGTTTGATGATTGGTATTCAACCTCAAAAACAAAATGGGCTAAATCCTATTCCTGGCATAAAGAGAGGCGAGACGCCTTTCAGTCGACGTGTGAAAAAGAAGTTCACCACCCATTAGTCGCATGTACTCACATTCTGCTCGACGAGTTTGAGAATTGGCTCGGCGTGAGAAAGAATCAATGGAGATTGGAGAGGAGAAAGCGTCAACGCCAGCGTGTGTTTCTCGAAGAAAGTAAGACGTCTTCGTTTGCTGCAAATGATATATACATCGATGAAATGCTGGAGGATCAGGAACGTTTCAACAACTTTGAGGAGGCAAGCGAGCCCATGGATATCATGTGGATTTTTGACTCCCAGCGTGGCGCACCAGATGATGTCATCGCGAATATGATGTTATATCTTCGCCCATCTGAACACGGAGCCCTTCTCTGCCTTTCCTACACGTCCAATTATCTCTTCAAACAGCGAGATGACATGTGGAGAACTTTATTTCCATCGCACTGGGTAGTGCCCCGTCGTCCAAGGCAGTCGTGGTGCTCGATGTACATTACCAAAATCCGTGCTGAAGAGGAGGCTTCGCGCAAAAGATCNACGAATACGATGCCAAATTCGCCGCCTTGAACGAGGACCTGAATCAGGAAATTTCATCGAATGACGAATTGTCGAGACAGATGGACGCATTGATGAAGGACAATAAACAGTTGATCCAGGAATTGGAAGAGGCAAATTCTCTCGTGGTGAGCTCGGTCCGTAATGAGATCAAGCAGGAGCAGCTGTCCAAGGAGACTTGGAGTAGGGAGAAGAGAGATCTAGTGACGGCAATCGATGGTCTGAGGAAGGAAAACGAAAAATTAAAAGCCTCGTTGAGCAGTTTGAGTGCATCCATCAGAAATGAACTCGAGAATGAATTAATTCCCGAGAGGGAGGCCAACGCGCGGCTGAAGGAAATGGTCGGCGGCGCCTCCGCGGAGCGGGAGGAGGCGTACGATACCTGCAAGGTGTTGCAGGATGAGATATACCAGCTTCGGCAATCGTTGGAAGAATCGAGGGGGCGCGTCCGCGAACTGCAGCGTTCGGATGCTTCCGTGTCGTCATCAAACGCCGAAAAGGAGAAGTTGGCGGAGATAGTCAAGGCGAACGAGTCGCTGACCAAGGAATTGGAACAGAAGACCTCCACGCTGCAGGCGGTCCAATCGGTGCTCGGAGGTCTGAAGGAGGAGCAGGTAAACATCAGGGATACCATTGAAATGCTGCGCGCGGAGAACACAAAGCTTCGCGGAATGCAGCCGACCCCGCCGCATCCGAACCCTCCACCTCCACCGCCGCCGCCGCGGAAACCAACGACGCCTTCCCTCGACGCCTCGGATCGTAGCTCCAGTCACCCAAAATCGTCCCATTCATCCTCCGGGGGATCAGACAGCTCACAATCTTTCAAGCTGGAGGCGCGGATAAGGAATATCGAAAAAGAGAACACCGGCCTGAGGGATGCGAACGCCACCCTCTCCGCCAAGTTATTCGATGAGATGGAGAGGACGGATGCGTTGCGCGTCGCCAACGAAGGTCTGGCAACTAGGATATGCAAATTGGTGGCGTTCATTCAGCAGAAAGTGGATTCCCCCGGTACGGGCGGAAGTAAATCGAAAAGGGGGAAGAATGGTTTCATACCTTAGAAGAATGAAGACTAATCGCACTTTCTCACACACTACTGGGTGTGCCCCGTCATCCAAGGCAGTCGTGGTGCTCGATGTACATTACCAAAATCCGTGCTGAAGAGGAGGCTTCGCGCAAAAGATCAGATGATCTTTTGGTGACAGCTCATGTCATCATTGATAAAGGGGACCAGCTAAACAAGTTTGAGAAATTAATCATGAAGGCCAAGAAGGGCTTTGAGTTTTTAGTGAATTACGTTTCAGGCGTAGTTCTCGAACGGAACTCAATGCTCAACTTGGCTGTTATCAATCGAAGGCACAAATTACCAAGTGGCTTATCGAAGAAAAGGGGGCGGACATCGAGTCTTGGATAGAGGTCAATTCATGCCCCTGATGAATGCTGCGTGGAATGGTATGTCTAGCAGCCTACGAGCCTGAGACCTGCTGGTATGTATTCACCATGTAGAGTCCGATTGTGTGCGATGAGGAATTCAGGGTGAAAATTTTCAATAGATTAGTTCAACACTAGACTGATTACAAAGGGATCCAGGTGAACACTGCATTGCGAATTCCACTGCCATTCCAAGTTACTTTGAAACATCCGCTGATGGTGACTGGAACTCTCGATTTTCCAATGCGCTCGTGAACCGGAATTTTATTAAACCCTAGTCCGATTTTTTCTAAATCCCGATCTAATACTGTTTTCCGGTGAGACAAAATACATGTAGCCACTCTCACTGAACGGTCCATTCTCTCTCCCGTATTTAGTCCATCTGTCACTCCCATACCTAAACCTCCATGCTGCTGCAATGACATTGTTGCATAGGTATTCACAATTATGCACATTATCTTGACATACATCAATCGCCTGATCCAGTACCTCACAACATGCCAAAGTAGATCTAAAACCATTAATTGTATCTGTAATTCCAA
>JALLOS010000487.1:0-12119 GCA_036939435.1 Stephanodiscus minutulus
CCTCCTCCTCCTCCTCCTCCTCCTCCTCCTCGGGATATCTCTAGGGTCTCCGCTAGACTCACGGCATCAATCTTGAGCACCCCCCCCCAAGACCATGAGGGCGTCGACAAGGCATGCCTTGGATCGGGCTCGATCCGAGTGAAACACCATCTCGCCCTCGGCGCGTTCCGTCCGCACCACATCCGCGGCCAGTACCGACGACCAGATTTGGCCGATCGCCATGCACACCGCCTCGGACAACGTTGCCGCGAGGGTCAGCGCCGCGTAGGCGATCATGAATCCCTCCCTCCCCCTCCGGCAGCAGCGCAGTGAGGCCGAGGCCGAGGAATGCCGATAGGATGCTTACACCGGTGAGGAGTCCGACAATGGCGCTGCAGCATGCCGATCGCGACCTTGACCACCAATGCGGGAAAATCAATCTGGAACAATTTAGCTGTCACGTCCTTGCACATTAGCTATTATTAAACCCCGGTCTCTATGGTAGGTGTGTTAAGAGCACTGGCCTCTGACCTGTCTGCGCAGCATAATAACAGAACAGAACAACATAAGAAATTAGGTAATAAACTATTTCTACCTAGACGAGTTTAACCTTTACGGAGCCTTCATACACCAAGGGCATGGAGCCAAACAGCATTGCAGTAAAACCACACAAGAGAGGACTACTCTCTTCTTCACACACTCATGTGCATGGTAATCCTAAGCAATATCTCAGAAGGGTTTGTATTAGACAAACCAAGGGTTGAATACATGAAGCATCTCTAACCTTGCTGAGATGCCAAAAGTTAATATTTACCTGCCCTACTCTCATGTGGTGTTACCTCTACTCTAACTGTTGGATGGGACTCCCAGTGCTCCCGTAATATTTTAGTATTCCACATGGTCAGCAAGGCCAGTAGCCAATAATGTTGCTGTTCCCCCAAGGAATATTCCATCTCCTCCAGGTTCTACTTCTACTTAGCCAAACTACTCCAATAAACCAGTGTCTCCAAGTTTGCACTGGTGCTCAATTTTCAATAACAATTTTTCCTTCCTTGCAGTCACAATTGTGCCGGAGACTGGGTTATGCACTATATAATTCTGATATAGCCATAGCCCATGCGTAATTGCCAGTAACCAGGTGATCAGTCCGGCGGATCACTTCTCCAGACTCACACGTGACCCGTTAAGTGCATAAAACTGTCACTGTATAGTGGTGATTTCCTTCGATATCATCCCCTTGAGGAACTGTCTCCACCCAATCTCATCCGGAGAAAGTCCCATAGCCCGAAACCTACGCGGAGCTTCTCACACTATCTCCTCCATCGTGACTGTTCCCCGCCGCTGCACATACTCCACAATACTACCCATTTAGTCCAGGTCAGTGGCAGCCTCATTCGACCACCATTCCAGTGCTGTTGTTGTCAACCGGAACTTCTCAACCCGGCATTCCTTGGGGCACAGCAGGATGTGTTCTGTCGTTTCCACGTGTATCATGCAGCAAAGGCACTTATTGCTCCGCCCGTCACGGTGCCTCTAATGCAAGTTCTTATTTGTCACTGAGATATTCATCACCTACTTGCACACCCAGAGCCCAGACCTGAAACAACCGGGGAACCTCCTCTTTCAGCGTCCGATGCGCTTGGGGCCAGTCAACCTCGTCACTCATCAAATGCGTCCGTGAACAGTCTGTATGTCCGATGAAAGAAATAGTGTGCAACCTAACATCCCACTGCATACCCAATGTATGCCCCCATATCAAAAGTCATCTTTTTTCCATCTGATTGATCAGCATAAAAAAAAACATGCTGGAGGTCAGGTTACAGCTACACACTATGCAAGCACTGACTCCATCATAGAAGTTGTCTCACAATGCCTACCTCTCCAGGCAATGTGAATGTGCGCCGCATCATGTCAAACCTAGAAAGGAGCATGCTATGTGACTACAAGTTGTGAGATACCTGCTGACTGAGGCCGATATTCCGGTGATAAGATATGTGGAAGGGGTGGTGGCGGTTGCTGTCAACAGGAAGCACCTCTCAGAAAGATGTAGAGGGGGGGGCACCAGTAAAATCAAACACACCAATTATCCGGAAACTCTAGTTTCATACATTATGACAATAGGATGATTCCAAATGTTTACAAAAATATACTCACATGTGCTTTGTTGGGCACATTAACGACGAAATTATCATTGTTCACTAATGACTGACAATTTATCTATCAAGACTGGCCTCAACTACTTGGATCAAAATCCAAAGATTGTTTACATAATGCTAAGGTGGCATGGCTTCAATTTTCAGTAAATAGACGATAGAGCCAAGGCTTGAAAGGGCCGCAACAATCTACGAGCTTTTTTGGGGGAAAGAGATAGTCCTAGTTACATTATTTACTTACAAATCCACAACGGCTCAGTCCCCCATTTCTCGCTGACACATTGATCGACTTTTTGATGAACTCAATTGCTTTGACCACATTCTTCTTCTGACGCCCACTAATCATTGCGTAGGGATTACAGTGTCCAAGCTTGATATTGAAATTGTCACCACAAAACTTCACAGAGCACTTTAGATTGTGCATCTCAAGCTCTGTCTCCTTGGAGAGAAATGGCAGCAATAGATACTTGTGCTCGCCATTGGGTACATCGACAATTGAAGCCCATACACGCTCACTTGAGTTGAGGGGATTTCTCAGTTGGAGGACTCCATGAAGGCATGTCTCGCTGTATGACTCTGCTAGATCATACAGCAGCTTGCATTTCGCTTGTGCACCAATTAAGCTAACTAACACATCTTCAATTGCACAGGGATGATGTTAACGGTTTAGGTGTCACTGTTAAGTGATTACGAGCGAGACGTACAAAACAGCCAGTATTTTCTTCCACATTCATTTGTTGGCACCACTCAAGTCCAAAGAGGCCACCTGGGTGGTAAAAAAATTAATAATGGTCAGATTGATGAACATATATCTAAGTCAACGTGTCAACATAAATACACACCTCTGATTTCTTCCTGAAAAGAAACATCCTCAAACAACCTCTCTGGTATTGTGATTACTCTTGGTTTAAGAGCGCCTTGTTTTGTCACTAGAAAAGTTCGCCCAGTGAGAAGGAGGTACAGTTTACATGCCAAGGATTGGCTGATTTGGGCCATCTTGTTCTGCTTGTAACGTTTAGGGCATTCTTAGCAACAAGCAAGCCCGAGCATATGTCCTTGGCTTGCTTCCCAAAAATCAGGGCATAAGGTCGGCATCTGATCAGTTTGACACCGAAGTTTTCTCTGCAAAGTTTCATAGTGCAATTGGACTGATGCATTTGATGTATCGCCATCTAATAAGTGAGTTACTTACTTGAGCTCCCCTTCGTGTACTTCACAAGGCAAATCAACAAGGCACATCCATACTCGTTCAAATGAATTGAGTGGATTCCATTGAAAGACGACACCGTCAGGTCTCACATCATCGCTGTAGGACAAAGCTATATCATAAAGTAGTCTACCGCGAGCCTCATCTGAACCCAATAGCCGGACGAGGGCGTTCTCGACCTTTTCAATAGCACATTTTATCCCGGAGCCTTGCTCTGCTTCTTCGCTTATTGTTAGCTGAACCTAGCGTACACCATTCAACTCTCTTTCGTCAATGAGGAATGTGCACTGAGTGGTTTCGTGGATCATATGTTGGATCCCTGCCAGTGTCTCTGTGGTAAATGATGTGAGTAATTGTTAGAATTTCATCACAACTTCATACATGACAAAAAGTGTAACGTCGCTTAACAATCACTTGACAGCGGGAGGAATCATTTGCTACCAGCCAAGATGGAATCCTTAGCTCCTTTTGTATTCTCTGCGTTTTATGTTTTCTCTTTGGAACTACCATAACGAAGCTTCCATCACCGGTTTCGTTCAATTGCCCAAAACCTGGTGGTGGTGACTTGGCTTTTGAGTTTACCAGTTGTAGTGATGCGTGCGTGGCGTTTGAGTTCCGCTGTAGTGATGTGTGCTGCGCTTCATAAATGTGACTTTGGTCAACAGGAACCGAAGCAGCCAGACAATCGAGTCGAAATCTTATCTGCCCTGGTAACACAGAGTGCTTCACAGTAAAGTCGTTACCTTTTGATGAGATCATCAGTGAGTAGAAAACATAGACTCCGTCTAAGCCATTTTTCCTGGAGCACACGGACATCAATACGTATGCTTTCTCGGTCGTTGGCAAAAAGAGGACTGGCATATTATTAGCAAAAACAAGTCTCGCTTCCTCGACGAGTAGTGTTCCACAGCCTCCAGCAACCGCTAGCTTGTAATAGATCTTGCTCGAGGAAGAAAACACATCACCCAAAAATACGGACAGGACTTTCCCATCGGACATGACCAGCTCCGGAACATCGCATCCATCACCATGACTTTGACAGGAGATTGCAGGAAGTATCCACACACAGCATCCGGGAGGGAATGTGGCTTTCGAAGCCTGAGTCGTTGGAAGCTCAATCAAATCACTTTCTTCCGTGATGTCGGATCCTTGTTTGCTGGCAGACGCTGCCGTAGTATCGACAAGGTGGGTTCGCATTCTAGTTCGTACACCCGGAGTACTTACGTACCTACCAAAAATGAGCGCATGCGCCTAATCAAGTGGGAACAGCAATCTTCTCTACTCTACTTAACATCTTGTTCAATTTGTGCCATCTTTCTAGCAAGCTTCACTTCCTTCCTTTGTTTCCTTCGGTTCAAGATCTCATCTGTATCAGTATGATTTGCATCAACACTTGTGCATTTTGACTTTTTCAATAGTTCATTATCAACGCTTCCACGTGCGAATAGTCGATCCAACCTCACTTTTTGATCAGTCAATTGTTGATGCGTAAAGGATGACATGTCGATACCAACTTCGCGAGCGGCTTTTCGCAATATGCCCGGGTGCTCCATACGTGATACTATCCGTTTGATGCCCGATGCATATAGCGCCCCGAAGCAATTTTTGCATGGCGGCATCTGATTGGAAACCACGAGATGCAGTAATTTCATGTAAAGTCGAGAGGTAAGATGACATGAAATCATTTCAACATCGCCTCCGGAAGCAAACGTCGCACTTACCGTTATGTAAGCGGTGGCTCCTTGTGTAGAATAGTCATGTGCCGATTCATGAGTTTGCACAAGATTATTGCGCTTGGCAACTTGACCAATAGCATTTATCTCCGCATGGACGTCGCTATCGTTGTGTCGAAATAACGACGTATTGGTAGCCGCTGCAATAATCCTCCCGAGAATGTCGCAGATCCCACGGTCATCGTGCTGTTGCGAATCGTCGTTCGCGACCTGCCGCTCTCCATCGGCAGCTACATTCGGTCGAACTAGGACGCACCCCATGGATCCCTGGCGCAGCATCGAGCTTCGAGTGATGATCATGACGATATCCATGTAATTCTCGTCGTCGGATAGAACTGCGGACGGTCGATAACCGCGCAGTTCGAATTTCGACAACGGCCCGCGAGTGACGGCATCAGAACCGGCAGCGGAAGATTGAGCTGAGGGGCACTCGTGACTGTTCGTCGACAGCATGGGGTAGCCGTAGAGTATACTTTGAGAGGGGAGAGTCTTGTAATTCAGTGCCGTCTTTCGAAGATGGCAACGGAACATGAGGGTGCGGCATGAGGTTGTGACGGTTGGCGTGGGCACGGACAAGAAGTAGTGCAGGGTGCGTCAGGGTTGAAGGTGTTGTGGTTCACTGTAGTTAAGTAGGGCGGGTACTCTCTAGAGATAGAATAAAAAATTGGGCTAGGAGGGCGGCATCTTCATGGTTCGAAGTGAGTGAACGAGCTATGGTATGATGAAATAATAGTAAATAGAGTACGGCGGCCGGGGCGCCCCGAGACGGTGGATGTATGCAACGGATGAAGGACAGATCCACATCTTTTCTGTCTCTCCTGAAAAAGTACTATGAGGCCCAAGGCATTATCGGGCCAAGCTGCATGCCATCCGTCCGCTCCAGACCACAGTCTCCATCCGTCTCACCCCCGCCCAGGGGCCATCGTCTGCGAAATCATGCAGCAACCGATGTCCCCGTCCCGCCTGCGCTTCCTCCGCATCGTCACGCTCGTGTGCCTCCTCTTCACCGATGGCACCTACAGCATCCTTCGGAGATACAGCCGCGGCGTCCTCCGCGAAATCTACTCTGTAAATGAAGTTCTCCTGGTGGCGGAATTCGTCAAGCTGGCATTTAGCTGCTACATGATGTTGGGCGCTCCTACTACGGATGGGCGTGATCCAAATGATCCCGCGAAGACTTTGAGTCTAGCTCACCTGACGAAGCTGCTGCTGCATTCGAAGAAGATGCTCGTCCTCGCACTGATTTACGCTGTGGGGAACGTGATGTCGTACTACTCCCTGGCGCGCATCGGTGCTGGCACATTCGTCGTTGTTGCCAACCTCAAAACGTTGACCACGGCTGTTTTCTCGACCTTGATGCTCGGGAATAGGTACAGTTGGACACAATGGAGAGCATTGATCCTTCTCGTCGTTGGGGTTGTGCTCTTCGTCTTGCCTACGTTGGACGGTAGGGGTACGGAGAACAATCATGTGGGATTGAGCAAAAGCGATCTTTTTCTTGGAGTGGCTTCGGAGATGGTTGTCATCACGCTGTCAGGCTACGCTTCAATATATTTCGAGAAGGCCATCAAGCAGGACCCTTTTGGTATCTGGGAGCGAAACTTTCAATTGGGATTCTACTCAATATTCACGTACATCACCCTTATCAGTTTCGAACATACGAGCCACTTTTCCAACTGGACACCACTGGCTCTCGCGTTGTCATTCCTCGGTGCGGCAGGAGGGCTGCTCGTCGCACTCTCAATCAAATACGGCGATTCTGTCCTCAAAACGCTGGCAATATCCGGATCCATCATATATGCCAGCATTGTGGATCACATTTGTCTTGACGGACCGATGAATCAGCAAATGAGTCTGTCGGCAATAGTCGTTGTCATCGCTGTGCTTAACTACAATTTCGATGCAACCCCAGCTGATCCTCCAGAAAAGGCAATTGAGAACAGAGATGGAGCAAAAGCTGATCCTCCAGAAACATTGACCGAGAACGGTGACGCAGAGGGGCAACCAATTCTTGTAAAGTAGAAAGCCTTATGTACATAAAGTTTTTTGTGTGAAACATACTATTGGCAACATGTGCAACTACTGCCTGCCCGGGGGCTCATATGTATAGATAAGCTGGTAGCGTTGAAGGAGGCTTAACTGCTGTATTCACACCTCTGGTCGGAATGTCGAAGGATCCTCAGAACTCTACATATTGATATTTTGTGCAGGGGGGATGGCTGCTGCTAGCTTTACCGCAGGAAAAAAGACCAAACAGACATTCGCTTGGCCCACGAGCATGTCGGTAAGTTTGGCAGGTAGGGGTTGTTTCGCGAACGTTTGTATAGTACGATTACTACAGTGTCTCTTGATTTCGCCGCACTGAAAAAGCAGAATGACAAGGTACAAGCTTGCCACCTTTACAAGAATCCCCCGTCATCATCGAATCCTTTCATCGCAAGGACGTTTGCTTTGCTCTTTCCTCCGACTGACGATTTCTTGCGCCTCCTCCCCCCCCCACCTACTTCACAAGAACTGATTCCAGAAGTCTGAGAACCAGGTTTAGACGAGGAGGATTTGTCAGACGTTGATGATTTCTTATTTGCATACTTGTTCTCTTTGCCATGGACACCAGACGTGAATATATCGAGTTTTGGACGATCGGCCGTTGTATCAAACCGTACACTTGAGGTGGTTTTCGGAAGCCTTGAATCCTTCAGCTTAATGGCGCTCTTAGCAAGACCAGAGGACGAATCACGCTTGGAGGAAACAGCCGCTTCGCTTGACTTGGCGCGCTTGCTCTTGTGTTCACTTGTAGCGATAGCACCATCAAAGGTTTCATTCCTGACTCGTTTCTCGTGACATGTGTCAGCCTTTGAAGGCTTGTTCAGTTTCAAGGCCTCCACTTTACTGTAGGACTTCCGCGCTCGCTTCTTGGCATCATCGTCTATCTCTTTCTGCATATGCAGCTGTGAAGTGTCAGACTGATAACAAGCGAAAAAGGAAGAGGGCACAGGAATTAGCATCAACACTCACATCCACGCCATCAAGATCTGTCATCTCAAGCGAACTCTTCCTTGATTGAAGTTCTTCTCGGCGCTTTCGATCAGCACCTTGCTTGTTGTTTTCGTTCCGCTTTCTATCTTCGTGCTTCTCCTCCTCGACCTTTAGCTGAATTTACCGCGTTGGATGACGTGAACAATAAAAGTTAGGAGAACACCATTCCTCGTTTAGACCAAGTTCAATACATTGACTCTCCGCTCACCTGCTTCTGCATTTCTTTCGAGCGAGCACGCATATTTTCCAACTCGAGCTCTCTGCAAGTGTGTAAAGTAATGAATTTTATCAAATGAAGTTCAATTTTAACAATAAACTTAGCTGCCCAATCTTGATCGCGTCGACACTTCACTCACCTACGCGCTTCGCGCTCCTGGCGACGTTTGGCCTTGTCGGCCGCATCAGCGGCCAGTTGTTTTTTCTGTGATTCCTGGAAGTGCTCTTCGTCCTGTTGCATCAGCAACGTTCGAGAGACACAAGGGTAAGTGGCAGCCGATAAACGTGCGGGTGATTGTATTCTGTTGATTACCTTCTGTCGCTGCAGCTCGGTGGCGGCGGTGGCTCCCTTTCCGTCACGCTCACTGCGAATAGATGAGTGTTTCCCCTTATGATCAGCCTTCGAAGAGGCGGTGACAGCAGAATCAGCGGCTATCTCTTCTTTTTTGCTACCCTTCTGTCCAATAACGCAGAATACATGTAGTTCATGTTAGTAAGACCTTTCATCAAAAGTAGCAATTCACACAATCGTTGAAACGCCTACCACCTCTTCCTCCTCACGACGACGTTTCGCTTCGGCCTTCGCTTCGGCCTCCTTCTCCTTCCTACGCTCAATCTCAGCTGCCTTAGCAGCGGCACGTCGATGCTCGCGGCGCTTGGCCGCTTCTTTCTTCTGTTCATTCTCGGCGGCAAGAATAGATGCAGCTCTTTCTTCTTCGCAGCGTCTCTCCCCCTGTGTAAGCGATGTGAAATGGAGCAAACCGATTGAAAACTATAGTCCACATGAGTAAGATTTCACACAAATAGCAGCGATCAGAAAGACCCACCACCTCCTCCGCCTCCTCACGACGACGTTTCGCTTCGGCTTCCTTCTCCTTCTTGCGCTCAATCTCAGCTGCCTTGGCCTCCGCCTCCTCACGACGACGTTTCGCTTCGGCTTCTTTCTCCTTCTTGCGCTCAATCTCAGCTGCATTGGCAGCGGCACGTCGCTCCTCGCGGCGTCTGGTCTCTTCTTTCTTCCGTGCATTCTTGGCAGCGACAATAGATGCAGCTCTTTCTTCTTCGCGGCGCCTCTCCTCCTGTGTGAGCAATGTATAATTGAGGAAAAGCTAGAAATTTCATTTGATGAAAAAATCGTACCTCGCCAATCATTCGATCTCACCTCCTCTTCATCTTCTTCTTCTTTTTCGCGAAGATGAGCTTCCGCGGCCAAGCGATTCTCTTCCTCAATCTTGGCCAAACGTTCCTCTTCCTCCTTTCTACGTTGCAGTTCTTCCTGTTCATGAAGTCGCACCCCTTCCAAATAAGCGTCCATGGCATGTTCCATGCGGACCTGACGTTCAATTTTTGCCGTTTCGAGGTAATCCAGGCAGTGCCTACGAAGATAATTCATTCCTTCCTCTTTTTGCTCCTCCACGGAAACATCCGAATTGAAGTCAAGCTTCAATTTCTCCAATAATGGCTCAGCTGCAATTGTAATAAAATGTGTGATAGCGCTCAGATGATTTTCGACATCACCGTCAACATAAGCATTGATAACGTAGCATAACTCACCCTCGACAATTTCGTCACGTTCACGATTGGCATTGTCAACAACTTGTTGCTCGGACTCGTCCATGATCTTCATCTGCAGAGCAAGTTCTCCATCTGGAATGGCGCTAAAGCTATTGGCATTATTCTGAGCGCGTTCATACGCAGTCTTGACCATATCCGCCGTCCTTTTGGCCCCGACAATCTCTTTGACTAGCTTATCGTTCTTGACGCGCTCGCTCACTCTGTGCTCGGCACTCTGCGTATTGATCGAAGCTAGCTCGTCAAGGGAACTAGCAATCTCTGCCTCCATGGCAGAAATGTTGTTTTCCTCGTCTTCTAGCTTGAGCTTCAAATCAGTTGTATCCTTCTCCTGTGTTGTAGTGAGATCATGAATGGTAACGCGCAGCTTCTCTACCTCTTCGCATTCAAAGTCGGCATCCTCTACAGCATTTAGAATCTCAGCCTTGTGTGAGGACTCTTCAGCGCGAGTCTTTTCGGCGTCCCTCTGCAATGCAACCGCCTTGGCACATTTCTCGGCGGCATTGATTGTATAGGAACCAACAAGGGCGTCCAAATCGGCAACATCCTTACGGAGAGTTTCACGCGTGGATGCAATGGCTTTGAGATCTGCATCCTCGCAATTCACACGAACCCGAACACGCGCTACATCGAGGGATGGAGCCTGCTCAGTTCCCCAGGTGGGCTTTGGGAAGACTGGGTAGCGAGAATACAAATATGAGTATCAAGACAGACCAAAGAAGTAATAATACGCGATCTAAAACAAAAATCCTCACCATCGTGACTTTCAGACTTGCGAAGTTCGGTACACTTCTCCCAGATCTTGCGAAGCTCTGACTTCTTCGTTTCAATCATGGCCGTTTTGTCCACGATCGACTGGCTAGTCTTGCCCTTCAATTCATCCAACTCCTTGGACTTAAATTCGAGATTGACCACGGCATCCGCATGCCGGGTCCTCTCCAATATTACCTCATGCTCGATCGTCTCAACGCGCAGCTTCGTCTGACTTTCCATCTGTTGTGCCGCGGACAAATCCTGCTCGTTCATGCCAGTCTCGTTACGAATCTTGGATATTTCCTCGGCGATGGACCTTCCTTTGGCCGTATTGGCATTTATGACTTGTTGGAGCAAATCACGACGATGCTTGGCATCGTCGCGACGTAGAATAGCGGATTTGAGCTTGCTCATCTCCTGCCCCTTGGCAAAGTTGAGACGAGTCACGGTCTCGTTCAGCGCAATCATAGCATTTTCAATCTTGTTCCTGTACGTCCCAAGGAGGCGAGCTACGCCAATAACGCGCTTCAACTTGGCATCGAAGCGGTGGGTATCTTTGCGCGAATTTTCGGCTTTCGTCTGGGTCTCGAGGAGTTCACGATGACGAAGGGAAAGTTGATTCCCATTACGCTCGAGCTCGACGCGGAGACCTCCATTCTGACTCTTCAGCTCGCACAATTTGCTTTCAAGAAAGGATTGCTCCGTCTTCTTTTGCTTTTGATGGAGGCGAGCGGATGCGAGCTTGCGTTCAGATTCTTGGCGTTGCTGTTCGAGGATCTGTAGATCAGCGTAGACTGTGAAGAAAGTGAAAAGGGGAACGAGGAATTTGAGCGATGAATGCGTAATGATATGGGTTGCGAGACCGTATATTATCCGGATCAAATGAATGTTTCCATGGGTTGGAAATTTCCCGTGGTGAACAATCACACGAGCCAATGACGAAATGAAGCAGAATATTGATGATCAAAAGAAGAAAGAGTCGATCCTCACCTTCGTCCATGGAAACCAGACCCTGGACGACCTGCTGCTGTTGTTGTTGCTGCTGCTGCTGCTGCCCCTGCGTGTGCTGGACTTGCTCGTTTGTTGTCGCGACCTGCTGCTGGCGCTGCACCGACGGCGCCGTCCTCTGGAGCTGGACCTGACCCCCACCGTCATTCACGACCGCCATGCCATGCCGACGCTGTTGATTACTGGCGTCGTTTTTGTTGTTGATACTTCCGTCATTGTGCGAATGATGGTGGATGGACCCCCCATTTCTGGCAGATGCCGGATTGCGCCACGACTGACCGCTACTACCGCCGCCTCCGCCCGGTCGTCGTTGAACCGACGAGAGAGTCGGATTATTCCGACGATGGCCATTGTTCCGATTGGCCGGGGGTCCCTTGCTGGGTTGCTGTCCCCCTTTCTTGATCAAAAGGTAGGACATGGTGTTGGCATGGCTGGGCGTCAAAGGTGACTTGATTGACGGGG
>JALLOS010000488.1:0-12114 GCA_036939435.1 Stephanodiscus minutulus
ACCCTCCTATGAAAACCAACAATATATATCCAGGTCCCCATGACCTGGTACGACATTTTCAGGTAGCTCGATTTTTAAGTGGTCGCACATATGCAACCATAGCCGTTAAGCTGTTAATCCTCAAATGGGCACAAACACCGTATGGAAATGGGGAGTCCACAAATGGGATTTTTTTCATCTCCCTCCCCATTTCCATACAGGGATTACCATATGGAAACAGGGAACCCAAATGAGATTTTTTTCTCATATGGTGATTTTTTCCTCAATCCCCAAATCAAAATGGTCATGGACACCATATGGAAATGGGTTAGGGACTGGAGAGTCACCATACGGAAATGGGGAGCTGTCAATCCCCGTTTCAATATGGTGATTCGCATTTGGAAACGGGGAGCAAAAAACAATCAATCCCCATATAGAAACGGCCATTATCCATTTTCATTTGGTGATGTGTCAATCCTCATCTCATGGGCATCCCTGCTGATTACAACGATGTAAGTTTTGCAACCAGGTGTAATTTCAGACCACCGAATTGGTTACCTGAACCTGTGTCAATGATACCCATACCAAAGGATAAGGTACCAATTCAGGAGTGTGTTGGAGAACAAGTAACTAACAAGGAAGTTGAGATTTGGGACAAGAGTCCAATGAAGGACAGACAGGAAGTTGAGATTTGGGACAAGAGTCCGATGAAGGACAGACTGGTCAAATTTGAACCCAAAGCTCAATTTCCAGCAAAGGTTCGGTTTGCTGTGGACGTGGAGATGTGTGCGGCGCCAGCCAAAAAGAATCAATGAGCACCAATCAAAACGGTTGGTGGAGGAGCATGGAGCCTGGGGATCAATCAGGCTCTAAGACTACTGGGTAAATCCCTGGATGTAGCATGGGAGAGATCGTTTATTCACCCTCTCACTTTTAATTAATAATCTTTGATTACTAAGTTACACTCGGGCACATTGTGCTGACTCCATGGCAGAAGCCAGTATTTATATGTTGCATCAACAAGATGTTGGTGATTCTGGGGATTGATCAGAAGAAGGAGTACCTTTCCACTCTCATCCATAGGGTGACAACGCGGGTTGTGGGGAAGATGGTGGTGGTGGTGGCAGGGATCATTGGGTCCTTCTCAGTCAACTTGTTGGAGACAATGATGAAGCTCTTGAGGGCATATATTTCGTTTGTAGGGGAGAGAGCATGACAAAATTGATCATCAATTTGTTGTTGATCGGATGATGCACCTCTTACTACTATTCACTGATGACATCGACTGACTTGTGGACCCCTAAAAAGTAATCATTTCATTCGCAAAACTAGGACATTGTATCACACAATGTAAGCTTCTTGAGAAGTGAAGACGGGTTTTGGCTGTTGATACTGGAGCACATCCCTTCTGCTCCCTCGAAGTCGGAATATTTTTGTGGTAATAGTTGCACCTCATCATTGTACAGGTCTCGTCGATCTCTTTCTCCGTCTCGTCCCTTGTTGTTTTCGTCACAGTCCTCAGGCAAGGTGAACTCGAGCAGGGACCACCACAATCGAATGCCCAAGCTTACAATAAGTGGCGAAGGGTGATATGGGGGGTGTCTATTAGTTTGTGTTACAAAAATGAACTGAGTACTATGCGATACCATTCACACAACACATCACAATTCTTCGTGAACAAAAGTCACACACACTGTTTTTGCCACAACCGACGGATAAGACAAATAATAATAAGGATGCCGCAACATCCGAAGACTTGGGACCACCGCCTAAAGTCAATCATCTGCGCGAGTAACGATCAGTCGTCCTCCTTCTTATCGAGGGGCACGCGTCCCACCATCAGGTACATCGGCGTGAATATGCCCAGCTCGCCACCCCTGGACAATCCAATTGCTCCGCTCTGGAGCATGACCTGCGTCCTGCTAGTTCCCGACGGCGCGATGCGCAGGTATTCCATCAGCATCAACGAGTTTTTGGTGAGGCACAGTCCGAGCCAGTTGAATTGAAATCGCTGGGTGAATGGATTCCACGAAGGCATCAACGGCAGCATCCTGGGGCGGGGAAAAGCGGGTTCATTCGTCGATTCGTTCGTAAAGGTGGGGGGGGGGGAGAGAGAGAGAGAGGGGGGACGCGAAATCAGATATTTTGCACACGTTCCATCCCGAAAAATGCGCATCATGTCCGGTGGTGTTGTCCGCCAGAGGAGGGGAGGGACTCACCACGGCTTGCCCCCGCGGTAGCTCCTCCTCGCCGCCCCGTCCGTCGAGTAGACCCCCGTGTCCGGATCCTGCCACCCGCCGTGCTCGTCGTTCGCGCAGTCCCTCTCCTCGAGCACCTCGAACCCGGCTTGCCTCAGCGACGCCAGGCAGTGGTGCGTCGTCGCGATGTCCGGGAGGCCGTCCCCCTCCTCGATCTGCTTCTTGATGCGGACGTGCTCGACGTTATCCGGATCGTACGCGTCCGTGAGGCACCACTCGTAGCACGCGAAGATCGCGCCAGGCCTGAGGACGCGTCGCACCTCCGAGTAGCACCGGACCCGGTCGGGGGCGTGGCACGTGGCCTCGATGGCGTACGCCGCGTCGAAGGACGAGGACGGGAACGGCTGGTCCATGAAATCCCCCCGGACGGAACGGCACCGCACGTCGGGGGGGGGGGGGGGTCCATCGCCGACGGCATCACGGGTCGTCGTCGTCGTCGTCGTCGTCCCCTTCCCGCGCTCGGCCGGGCGATTCCGGAAGTGGGGATCGGCCCGGCAGAGCTCGTTCCCCCTGTCGACCTGGTACTTGTTCAGCGTGAGGCCCGTGACGTCCGCGCCCGTGAACTTGCATATGTTCCTCATGGGGCCGCCGATGCCGCACCCGACGTCCAGGACCCTGACTTCCGCCACGGCGGCGGCGGCTGCGGGGGGGGGGGCGCGTCCGGACGTCCGGCCCCGCCGCCGCCGCCGCCCCCGGCACCGTCGTCCCCCCCCCCCCCCGCCGCGCGGTACGACGACGACGACGACGACGACGACGACCTCGCCATCACCCCGCACAGGTCCAGCTTGCTCGCGAGGTAATACTCGTGGCGGCGGGTGGCCTCGTCGAAGGTCTCGTGCGGGTGACGATTCGAGAAGTGGAAGGACGCGCCCCATCCCCACTCGTAGAAGAGGGTGGCCAGGTCGTAATAGCTGTTGACGAGGCTGGCGTAGTGCGAATTGCGCTCGTCGGCGGTGGTCGAGGAGGAGTGGAGACGCTCGTATTCGCCCACGGAGGACGCGACGGTATGGGCGGACGTGAGGTTCCCCCTCTCCTGTGCGATATAATATAATAATGCAGTTAGTTATCATCGTCGTGCGTAGTGTTTTCGTCGGACGATGAGAGACGACGAACGAGGGGGGGGGGGGGGGGGACAGGGGACAGCACGGTCATTGGTCGTTTTTTTACCGCGGCATCCTCCCCCAAAATGAGAAGCGGAGATGGACGCCCCCCCCCAACAGACATGGCAGATGGCGTCGTGTGCAGCGCCAACCTCTCTACTAGAGATCCGCCTGTCCCACCTCCCTACTACTACTCTCTCTCTCTCGCGCGCACACTCACCTGTCGACCGAGCTGCTTGAGGAAAAGCAGCGTCTTCCCCCACGGATCCGCGGGACTTGCGAGTTGCACGACGATGGAGGCGCATATCGTGACGATCCCCGACAGGACGAGGGGGTGGAAGAGGAGCAGCAATGCGAATGCATCGCCGTGGTGGTAGTTGCCCCCGCCCCCCCCGCCTCCGCCTTCGCCGTCGCAGCCGGAGACGCCGTGGCAGCCGCCGCCGCAGCCGCCGCCGGTGCTCATGTTGACGTGATGATGGGATGCCATGGTTAAGTTCTTTGTTGTGGTTTGCCGTCGTCGTCGTCCGTCCCTCCCCGCCGCAACTACTTGGTGCTTCTGATCTGGTGGGGGTCGGGAATATAAGTAATTATCGATTTTTTGTTCGTCGGAGTGCTTCTCTCCGCGCGGGGGATGGAGTGGAATCTTTGTGTTGATTGAGCGAATGGCGAATCCCTCGACGACGGCGTCAACCCCCCCCGAACGATTTCACATAGATACCAGATACTACAGTTTTCAATTCATTTGATTCGAAGGGATTAATTAGATATCCGCAGTTGGTATCATTCCTACAGTAAGTTGGTACCTGCGAGAACTACAAGCGTACTTCTCGGATCGGCTCATTGTAGATAGGATTAGTGCAAGGGAGAAATAGATTTATTCTTTGAATCATCAAATGAACTCGAAACTGTACTTAAAATGTTGGGTCGTCAACGATCAATGGTGGTGGGGTTCTCGTTTTTTTTGGGAAGCGGGTTCTTGTTCCCCCCAGTTGAATTTTTGTTTTATCAATTCCTCTCCTCACTCTAAGTAGGAAAAGGGCCAGCAACATTAGTCCGGCAGTGACTATGAATGACCAATTACTTTGGTAGGTACAATATACTCTACTCTAGTACAGTTTCCAAATTTTTTTTTGGGGGGGGGGGGGGGGTTCTCCCGCCGGCGGAGGGATTTATCCCTCCGCCAGAGGAATAAATCTAGATATCTGCCTTTGTACTATTCCTTCTGTAGGCTTGTACGGGAAGTGTGGGGAAATCACTGCCACGCATAATTAGAACATCAAGTACATCCACGAAGATGCGCCACCGCCCTCCGCCGCCTCTATCGCCGCGAACAGCAGCTGTCGTCAATGGATCCTACAGCAGCTGGCAATGCCGCCGCGGCCTCCTGCACAGTGGGGGGAAGGCCTGCCAATACTGCTGATGGTCAGGACTGTCGTACAAAGAAGCCTTCATTTGGGAGGGACGATTACAGCCAGGACAGTGACGTTGAGGTTATTGTGTGCACGCTGCAGCCGGCAGAGAATAAGGGCAAGACCCCCTTCATCTATCTCCCAGGGGATATCCAGCGCATCATGCAGGATAGATTGAATGAAAATTTCTCCCAGGGAGATCCCAACTCCACCTCGGTTGAAACCATGAAGTCATCTGTTGGGAGGGTCGTTGAGAGAAGGGCGTATCTTCTCCAGCTGACGGGGGGACTCAACGCTTCAATGGAGATCCCCAATGCCGGAGAAATCACCATCAGGGACCTCCTCTCGAAGGTCATCCCCATACATATCCCCGTCAAGATCACAAAGATCAAGGTTTGTCCGATTATGAATGAGATCTGGTCGGTCCTTCAGGTCGTTGTTGTTAACGTGAGCATCTGTAAGAGTAAGAACGCAAGCCATGATCTTCAGCGTTACCTAGACCTGATGATGAGGATTGAGGCTACAGCATGGAGAGGCAGATGAGTGTGACAAGATTGTCACGTCCACCAAGCTCCCTGGCCCGGCCATCATGGAGAGGATGTACCTCAAGGGTTGGGGAGCAAAGTATCAGCACCAATTCTCGGTGTGTGCCAAGTGTGGTCACCCCATCGTTGACGAGACATCCTTTAACAAGGATTAGTATCAAAACAACAAGGTATTGGAGGGGGACTGGGTGAAGAAGAACAATATGCTGCCCACCAAGCCAGGATCCCAGGATATCTTGAACGTCTCTGCTTGTCCCATGCTTCCCTAGAAATGCAAATGAAAAGTAGACATTTCATAATTATTTTATAGGTATAGGGTTTCAATCACCTACTTTCCGTGGGGTCGGGGGCTGGAACAGCCAGGGGATGGCGTGTCGGCTTTATTTTTATAATAGGATTTTGGATGAATAATTTGGCCGGGGGGGGGGGGGGTAGGATAGAGGTCGTGCAATCAGGTGGACGAATTAGACTGCACAGCCTGGTCACCTACCTCAACGACACCACAATCAACAAATGCACACTGAATGTGGAGAACACATTGGCCCAGGGGGTGAGGGGCTTCGAGATGCTGTACATGGGACAAGGTACACATTCTTCCGCATCCTTTGTCTCCTTCAAATAATCAGCAGTGTGACATCTGGACCCAGATGCCACGAGTGACAAGGGGTCGCAGTGAACTCCTCTATCACTTATACACAGAGGGAGTAGATACTGCATACTGAAGTCTACATATTCGTACAAAAAAAATGCAGGCTGTTAGAATAACTAACTTGCACCACATACAATTATTCTAAACACCATAAAAAAACACCGCAAGAGCAAATTTATTGTTTCTGGGGCCCCATACTATAGTATTGGAATGGTACAAGGGGGGGTGATGCTAACATATGGCGGCACCAGATTGTGGAGTATATGATCATGACCAACGGCCATTTTTGGTGTACAGCCAACTATTGTTTTTTTGTTAGTCTTGTATAACACCACCTGTATTGTACCCTCCTTATAGTAAAACAACACTTCACAGTCAGGTAGAACAGTGTATTACCATCTTGGAGGGTTGTCTCCATTGCGAGGATGACACCAGCATATATTATTTCGACGTGATATTTTCCCACGAACTACTAGTACCCTTGGTACTTACTACTGCCGGAGGAGAGAGCACAGCAGATGGATAATTTTCCTGGTAGATACTATTAGCCTCAGTCTGGCCAAAAACTCACAGCAGCGCCGCTAAACCCGACGACGCGCGCCTGGCGCAAGCCTATAGGAAGCGGTGACACCATGATTTGGTGGCATTGCTGACCTACCCATGGAGGTAGAAGGCAAAGCCGCTGGGTAGGGTGGTGGCAGCTCATGATGTTGGTTGTGAGTGTTTTTGTGTTTGTGTTTTGTGTTGTGGTGCGAGCAGCCTTTTAGCTACTCTACCAAATATACCTACTTTGTAGAAAGTTGATATCAAATCGGGCAAAATGGCCAACCTTTGCACACTCATAGACAATGATGCACCAAATAAAGTCAAAAATCTAAAATGGCTTCAAAACCGCAATCATTCTTAGACTTTGAAGCCGTTTTGACATTTTGGCATTGAATGGTGTGGGCCGCTCTAGGAGGGTGCAGCTAACAAACTAATTACTTATTAACTAAGTACTCTACCTAGCTTTAATTTTTTTGCGAGACTTTGGGCTAGGTGCATGGTATCTTCCAGAAAAATTATCCATCAGCACATTGAAAAATAATGATAAAACTCCATCCTCTCTTCCGCGGTGGGCGCGCGCAGGACGATTCGCTTCCTTGTTGGCTTTTTCCTTCGGCGGACGGAAGAAGGTCTTGTCCACACTACTGGTATTAAAATTAAAACGCAATGATACAAAGCGAGTAAACAAATATCTACCTTCTTATATATAAGAACCCATGTCAGTGTCTACTACACATACTACATATAGATATCGATGTAGTTGCAGTAGACGATGAGATGGACAGTAGTAGGGAAGAAGCGACTAGTAGTGTAGGTACCTACTAGATATATGGTACTTCATTACTAGGGGGTTTATCCAACAACTATATGTAACTCTAGTAACATTCTTGTAAGTCATATGATGGTTGTACGTACGATACCCGAGAAAGAGAGGTGGAGGATACAACTACAACTATATACTGGTGGTCGTGCGTAGCAGGAGTTTTATTTGGGTTGTTGGGTTGTTGGGTTCTTGTCGGCGGGCTATGATTGTTAGCAGAGAGAGCAGAGGAGCAAGCGAGCATTGTTCCGGGGGGGGGACGGGGTGGGGGGACGACGAAGGGGACGGATGATGACACTATATTATTGTGGACACCAACCATGCGAGGAGGCTTTCCTTCGGAAGCTCGTCGCTTCGGAAAGACGGAGGTCGTTTGAAGCTTGGAACTATTATTTTATGGTATTTAAGTATTTAAGTATCGTACATAGAGATACCTCGATCTTGGGTGTGGGGCGGGGGGGGATGGGGGGGCAAAGCGCGCTCGCCCCCCCCCTCGCAGCTTGCGTGAGAAGAGACTCTCTCTCATCTCACTCAACACTCTCTCTGCCAATAGAATAGTAATAAGCATGGTGCTCCTACGCGCGGCATGCCGCTCCCTCCTCGGCCACCACCCCACCGCCACCGCCGCCACCACCGCCACCGCCTTCCTCCGTACGATGACGTCGTCGATGTCGTCGAGACCAATGTCAACGGCCGCATACTCGTACGCGACGACGACCACCAATAATGGCGATGCCGTCGTCGGCGCGAGGACGCCCAAGTACGCGATCGAGTCGCCGATCCCCACGATCACGATTTTGGACAACGGGGTCACGGTCGTCACCTCGTACTGTCCGGAGGGGTGAGTTCTATTTTTCAGCGGTGTGTGTGGCGACAGGGTTGAGGGATGGGGGGGAGGGGAGGGGAGGGGAGGGAAACGCAGCGATTGCAATAATAATATATCCGAAACCCTGACGACGACGACGACGACGACGACGCTCGGACAACCGTCTTCGTCGTATTTGTCATCTCGGGTAAAAAGCTCCTCGTCCTCCTCCTCGTCGTCGTCGTCGTCGTCGCCATCGTTCCATATTATTTTTATTATTATTGTTTGTTATTATTATTATTATACATCGATCGGATCGGGGGGGGAGGGAACATTCATCAATATACATCTCATTTATTATATTCCCCCCCCCCCACCCCCAATTCATCGCCGACCTTTTTCTCACCACACCCCCCTCCGTCGTTCTCTCTTTTTTTTTCTTCGCAAACGAACGAATACCGAATACGACGCACGCTCTCTCTCCGCCCCGCACGCGCATCATCGCATCGCACCGCACCGCATCGTGCCGATCCCCTTCCTTTCATTTACGCGCCGTTCCCCGTCATCCGGAATCCGTCCCACCCCCTCCAAACGGACCGACGAACGCGCCACCTCTTGCCGGGGGAAAAAAAAACGGGAAAAAAAAAACGAACGAAAAAAAAAAAAAAATCGAAGATCCTCGCCGTCGAGCCACGTCACGACCCGCGTGTCCGGCGTGGGATCGCGATACGACGCGATCGGGGGGGAGTCCGCCGCCTTCGCCCGCTCGTCGTCGCCCGGCGGCATCGTCGGTCGGGAGCACGTCTCGTTCCCGTCCATCGCGACCCTCCACTCCTGCCCCCCCGACCTACCGGGCGTCAAGGCGGCGCTCCTCGCGGAGATGGGCGCGCCGTCGTCCCCCCGGAACGACGCGGCGGTCATGGATCGCCTCCACGAGACGGCGTACCAGACGTCGCCGGTCGGGAACTCCCTGGGCAGTCCCGTGCTCGGCACCCGGGAGGGGGTGGCGTCGCTCACGGCCGACGACGTGCGCGGGGTCGCGGGCAGGACCCGGGGGGAGGACGTGGTCGTCGCGGGGACGGGATCGGGGGAGCACGGCAGGCTGGTCGAGGAGGCGGAGAGGGCGTACGGCCACCTTCCCAAATCGCCGGCGGCGGCGGGAGGGGGAGGGACGAAGGCGGTGGTCAGGGCGGGGGAGAAATCCCATTTCATCGGGAGCGACGTCAGGTGAGAGAGTGAGAGCGCGGTGGAGGGACATGAAAGGAAGGGAAGGTGTGGGGTGGGTGGGAGAGGACGGGGGGCGGGAGAGAGAACGAGGACGCGGTGGNGGAGGTAAGCACGAATCGCGACGAACGAAAAGATATACATCGTGGGCGCGAAACTTTGATCAAAAGGACAATCACGGACCGCGAGAGTCGTCGTTCCGTCGTTCGTCCTTTTGATCAAAGTTTCGCGCCCACGATGTATGCTTTTCGTTCGTCGCGATTCGTGCTAACCTCTGAGAATACGCCTTCCTCCATCCCCCTCCCTCCCTGCTCCGTCCTTTCCTCTCTTTACGAAAACAAACCAATACTAGAATCCGTTACGACTCTCACGGAACCGCCACGGTCGCACTCGCCTTCGCGGGGGCGTCCCACTCGGATCCCAAGGCCATGCCGCTGGCCCTGATGCGCGCCGCGCTCGGATCCTACGCCACCTCCGACGGCCTCGGGAAGAACGTCGCGTCGTCCATGTGCCAGGAGGTCGCCGACCACGGCCTCGCGTCGTCGATATCGGCGTTCAACCTCTCCTACACCGACGCGGGATTGTTCGGCGTGATCATGACCGCGCCTGACAACAAGCTCGACGACCTCCTCTGGTACGTCATGCCCAACCTCGTCCGACTCGCACACGGCATCAGCGACGAGGAACTCGCGCGCGCGAAGCTCGCGCTGAAGGTCTCGATCTGCTCCTCGTACGACGGCGACGTCGTGTCGGGGGAGACGATGGCCGCGCAGATCCAGACGATCGGGCGCGTCATGCCGCTTTCGGAGGCGCTTGCGAGGGTCGACGCTTTGACCATGGCCGACGTCAAGGCTACGGCGGGCGAGGTGATCAACGATCAGGATCACGCACTCGCGGCGATCGGGGGCATTCACGAGCTCCCGGATTACAATTGGATCCGCCGTCACTCTTACATGTTGCGATACTAGGGAGGAGAAGGAGGTTCGATCGGGTTTGAAAAGAGTTGTAGTCTTGGATAGGCTTGGGGCGAAGTTTAGGGGGTGGGATGCATGGCGAAGAATTTTTAACTGCGGTCGGGGCAAGAACCTGGTGTTTGCTTGGCGATTCGGATGTTGTGTTAAGTTTTCAGTTAGGTTCGGTGACTTTGCCTTACACCATTTCTAGGTGGAGATCAAACTAAATGTAGTTCAAAAATATGAGTATGGGTCTTGTCACTGCACTTTGAGCAAAAGTCGTCTCCAAATAGTTCGTCCGAGTTTTCCATCGCTCCCACCAACCGCAGCGCAGCTTCCGCACATTAATTAAAGTGTCGCGGAAGAGCATTGTGATCCAAACCCCACCCCTCCTCCTTCGCCTTCTTCGCTCTTGCTGTTGCAAATATAAGTTCCTCCAACCTGCCTCTGCAGCATCATTGCGTCAGTATCCACGGTCGTGTATGAGTGCATGCTGATACACAGAAATGCCAACTATGGCATCAAGACATCGTGATGCCATACCTAGTTGGCATTTCTGTGTATCAAAAGTGTATGACACAGTTCAATGGTAAGTACATACGGTTAATGTACGACGCACAGACCCCCCCGCCTTAGGCACTTCCCCACATACATGGTCCGATTGCCCAGCGGTGGGGGCTGAACCCAGTCCCCACATGCGGGGGACTGTTGAGTAGACGTGATGGGGCTTAACTGGTATCTAGGTCTTTACATCGGCAGGGATTCGAACCGTGTCATACACTTTTGCTGATACACAAAAATGCCAACCATGGCATCACGAAATCGTGATGCCATAGTTGGCATTTCTAGAAGTGTTTTATTAGCCTTTTATGTGTTCCAAACTCTAAAATAAGCTCAATAGTAGTGTCGTGGTTGTCTTGACTAACTTATGTTATATCACCCTGCCATTCTGCCATTCCCCATCCCCAGGTCCTAACGAAAGCGGATTGTTGGCTGTTATCCGCTGCAATTCTTCCATCTGGTCAATCACCTCAACATCAAAATAAGCTTTCTCATAAACAAACCCAATCTTGTTGTCAGCACTATCTTCGTGTTTGTCATGAAGAAAGTCTTTGTCGGGGGGCGTTTCTTGTCATTATAATTCTCCAAGACGTTGTCATGAAGGAGATCAAAGAAGTCATCATCTGTCACCTCTTCCTTTTCATCCTCTTGCAAGATTCTTCATCAGAGAAAAATCTTGAGTCATTTTGTTCGGGAACATCAGTAGAATCATCATCAAGATGATAATTCTTCTCTGCTAATCAGCAAATCAGCTTGGTTAGTAATTTTCAAGAATTGTGGGAGTGTTAACAGCTTAACAGCTAAGGATGGTCATGACCGTCTACTTTTTGACAAGCTTCTTAGGTGCTTAGTAAGTTCACCAATTTTTGTACGCTGTCAACGGTTGATAGCTAAAAAAATAGATGAGTTCTTCAGCTCCAATCGTGCAATATCACAATTTTACAAAGCTTGCGGCATCAATGATGTGAGTAGAGGGTCCATTTTGTGCCTTTTTGCTGCTAGCTTTGGAGGTGCTAATTTCACCGCCACAACCTTGGTTGTGTGTGCCCAAACCGATGACCCTGGTGGCCGCCGGGGCGATACGGTGTGAATAATCGCCCGGTGGCGGTGTCCAGTTGCCTCTAATGTTAGGGGCTGCACTGGAGAATTTTGAAACAATCTTTTTTCGTTAAAATTATTTTTTGTGAGTTGAATGTTGTAGGTATGGTGTGCTGGACCAATAGTTGTCAAACAATAAATAAAAAAAATTACGGCAACCCTTCCGT
>JALLOS010000489.1:0-12093 GCA_036939435.1 Stephanodiscus minutulus
GCGGTGGCGGTGGCGGTGGCGGTGGCGGTGGCGGTGGCGGTTTCGGCGGAAGTGGTCGCAGTTGTGGTGGCCGCGGTGGTGGCAGTGGTGGCCGCAGTAGTCGTTGGGAGCATGTTGCCCGGTGCTGGTGGTGGTGGTGGCAGTGGTGGCCGCCGGAGTAGTCGTTGGGAGCATGTTGCCGCTGTTGCTGTTCTCGTCGATTTCACCGTACGGGCTCATCCCCCAGGCATTCCGGCGAAGTGAATATGGCGACGAGGTCGGAGGTTGCTTTGTCCCAGGCTACATTTTCCGGATCAACGTCCATCGCCGTGCACTTGTCTCTGGCACCCACCAAAATGGACGACACGATGAAGTTCATCGCGGCCTCGTTCGGCTGATCGCATGTGCTATCGGAGGTTTCTTCTTGTTGGAGCATGCGTCGAACTCCGCCTGCAGCGGTCTGGTCTTCCATGCCAAACATTAGATCGAGCAGATGCTCGATGACACAGCCCCCGCGAACATCCATTTCAACACCGGCGCACCTAGCGACGTTGTCGAAGTGATTCCTCGGATACTCGCTGAAAGGAGTGTCGAGGTTGGAAGGATCGATGCTGAACTCGTAAGAGAGCGGCATGCTGCCGACCGGCTCGGAGCCGTACGACACATGCTGTAGTAGTCGAAGCCCACCTCGAGCAAGCACTGGCGGCTCCATGCGCATCCTCGTATCCAAACCCCCCTGCCAATCCACCACCAGGAAATAACATCGAGTCTCCAGTCCTGCTGCCGTCCGGAGAAGGAGATATCACGGAAACGCGAAATGCACCCCGTGGATTGCCGACCGAGGTTCTCGGGGGTAGGACTGAAAATCCATAGCATGTGTTTATTTGAAGAGGCTTGTAGTTTACACACAGAATGACATCAATATAGGTAGCCGTTGGCCTCTTATATCTTTTTTTCTGGAGATATAACTAGAATCCTACACTCGTGTTCCTACAACGCACACTCCATTTATCGTTTCTAGCGAAATTCCGAGCCGCAGCTCCATTAGGTGGGGATTGCGATCACGCTCCGAGCCTCTTGTCCGATTTTCGCCATACACGAATCCCCCCCCCCCGACACATATATATCTCCCCATCCCCAAATGTCCCCCCCATGGAATCCCCATCCCCCGGCACGGCACGTGTCGTCGCCGTCGTCGTAGTCGTCGTCGTCGTTAATTGAAATTCCTCCACTCAACGAAGAAATCCTCCGCCACGAGGTACAATATCCTAAGACCGGCGAGGATAACGAACGTGGATATCATCGTGACGATGACGAACGGCACCGGGGGGGCGTATCCCCCCGCGACGCCCCTGAGCGCGATCCCCAGGGGCACGGCCACGATCCAACCCCCCCCGACCTTGCGGGCGGCATTGGACAATACGTCCTCGTCCGAGGATTCGTCGTCGGGGGAATACACCCCCGTGAACGGAGATGTCGTCATCCACGCCGCGACGAAGGGGAGGGCGGTCGATAGGACCCCCACGACGGGATTATCGAGCAGCAGCCCCAACGACGAGCCTCCCGTGACGTCGTCGATCCCACCCCCCCACCCCCCCCCGCCGCCGCCGCCGTGCGACGACTTCCCGATCGCCGCGAATAGCACCAGGCCGAAAGCGTCCACCGCCGCGAGGATCGGTCGGTCCGAGGGCGTGTAGTACGCGCTCTCGGCGCCGGGGGATGATGCTGCGGGTGGTGCGACTTTGTCGTCGTCCTCGCCGACGACGCCTCCTCGGTCGTCTTTGGACGAGGAGAAGAGACGCGACGACTCGCCACCACCCCGAGGAGGGGGGGGGGGGGTCCGACGATGATCGCGACATGATGTTGCGACGGGAAGAAACGACGACGAAGACGAAGACGACGACGCCGACGACGGTCGCAAATGTAAATTCACCGTCGTCGTCGTGGCGAATGCATTCGTTCCGGTGAAGCAGCGCGTCGCCGTCGCCGTCGCCGCCACCGCTACCGCGAGGAGAAACCACGACGATGGACGAGACGATCGAACCGCCATGGTCTTGAATGGAGGGTGGAGGCGAGGCGAAACAGGAGGGGCGGGGCGGGGGGGGGATTTGAGAGAGTATGCTCGAATAATAATTGCGAACTCAAGATTTTCTTCTCTCAACAGACCCTTTGTATGTGTTCTACTCTTGTTAGGAATAAGTACTTACCTATGTGTTTTTTTTGTGGGGGGTTTGCCTTGGCTGGGTTCATTCTGCTGGTCGTTTGTCTCATTCCTTCCCCCTGCCTCCCTCCCTCTCTACGTCTCCTCCGAAACGTGATACGAACGCCCCGATATTATGGCCGGCGCCGCGGCCACTACCGCCACCACCGTCGACCTGCGACGACAGATATCGGAGTACGGCACCTTCGTCGAACGGACGCTACGTCCGCAACTCCAAACTGCCGTGGAAGATCGCGAGGAGACGGAGGGGGAAATATCCGATTATCTCCTACTGAGGGACGAACTCCTCCGTCTACTACTACTACCCGTCGCCGATGCCACCACCGGCGGCAACGGCAACGAGGCGGCGTCGTCCTCCTCCTCCCCCGTTATTCGTGCGGTGATAGACATATCGCACGCCTCCGTATACTGCGATGTCGTCGTGCCGAATCCGCGCACCATATACGTCGACGTCGGTCTCGGATTTCACGTCGAGATGACGCCTACCGAGGCGGTGTCGTTCGTCGATAGACGAGTGGAATACCTCGAGAAGAACGTTTTGAGACACCGCTTGGAGGTTGCATCGACGGTGGCAAGGGACGTGGAGAACGCGCTCGAACTATTGGAGGAATTGGGAGGGGAGTTGGCGGGGCTGTAGTTGTTGTGTATGGGGGGGAATCGAAAATCCTTGTGTGATTGTGATGTTCCTCATGTCCTTCGTTGTGTCCGAAGCGGTCTGCATTACTACACACACTGGTCGCTAACTATTTAACGACTCTCGGGGAGGGTTATTTTTTGAAATCAGCGTCCAGGCGAAATTAGAGGGATCGGCAAAATCAATTTTAATGCGCAACTGTGTATCGGATGGAAGAAGTTGTATAGACATAATTATTCATGAAGCTAACCGATGATTAGAATCTCTCCAGGAAACCCGTCGAGCTCAGCAGTTTTGTGTGGAGTCAATTCTTTATTTTGCGGAGTCGTCCTTCGTCTGTGTCGGCATCATCTCCGGTTGTCCGCTTGGCCTTCTTCAGTGATGAAGAGATCGTCGGCGCACGAAACTCTCGCCGCCTCCCTCGCAAGTATCGTACTAAGTACTTATGCCCAGGATGGATTTCTCATCGATGACGGTTCTTCGACGGCCGTTTTCGGACGACGAGCGCAAAAACTCCATCCCCGGAATGAGATCCATCGAATTTCAATCATTTTCTATTATTTTGCTCTCTCCTCAGTAACACTGAGCTCACTTTTTTGACGGGATTTTCACGCAGGAATGAATGCTTGAAATTTGGAATTGTGCGTGTTGCCAAAAGACTTGCGTAAGGAGCGAGATCACGTCGGTTGACTCTCGCCCTGCATGACCGTCATATAGACGACCCAAAGGAAAGGAACGGCTACGATGTATGATGGGTGATGCAAACATCGTTTTCGAATCTTCTCAAGTGCCATTTCAAAGGGGAGTCGTCGGTCTTGCCCTCCTTGGGCATCAAGATTCAGTTATAAGCGTAGGTTCAGCACTCTTGGTGAGCATTTCACGAAGGACCGTGGTTGGTAAGATCAGTGAACGTGAAATACGGATTTGTTTGTGTTTGAAGACAGGCTCTGTAATGAAATTGCGTCTGTTTATTTGTTCAGAAGAATATAAAAGTTGGGCATCATCAGCAGGTAAGTTAACGCCTGCGCACAATAAAAACACCCACG
The DNA here is from genome assembly GCA_036939435.1 of Stephanodiscus minutulus. Lineage (NCBI taxonomy): Eukaryota > Bacillariophyta > Thalassiosirophyceae > Thalassiosirales > Thalassiosiraceae > Stephanodiscus > Stephanodiscus minutulus. Next base: position 3,881 of record JALLOS010000489.1, read on the forward strand.
AAAGAAGTTGAGCATAGATAAAGCCTACAACAACGACATCAACTATTATTTAACGGTTAGACTTGGAAACGCGCTCGATCTCGTCTTTCTTCTTGATCGCGTACGAGTTGCTGCTGCCCCTCGCTGCGTTGACCAATTCCTCCGCCAGGCACTCCGACATGGTCTTGAGGTTGCGGAAGCTCGCCTCCCGCGCGCCGGTCGCGAGGAGGTACAGGGCGTAGTTGACGCGGCGGAAGGGACTCATGTCCACGGCCTGACGACGGACGACGCCCGCCCCCCCCACGCGGGTGGAATCCTCGCGGGGTCCGGAGTTGATGATGGCGTTCACGACGATCTGGACGGGATTCTGGTCCGTAAGGAGGTGGATGATCTCGAGGGTTTGCTGGACGATGCGCACGGCCATGAGCTTCTTCCCGCTGTTTCGGCCCTTGCGCATGAGGGTGCAGGCAAGGCGCTCCACGATGGGACACGACGCCTTGCGGAAGCGCTTCTTCTGATAACGACCCGCGGTGTGGGGGAGGTAGGTGGCGTGCACTCCCTTGACGGCGATGTAATCCACGAGGGAGATGTCCTTAATCTCGATGTCGTCGAAGGACCACTTCCCGAAGAGCTTTACCTCCGTCGCGCCGCCAACGGCGACGAACTCCTCCTCCTCCTCGACGTCGTCCTCGACGGGGGCGTCGTCCACGATGACCTCTTCGGTGTCAGACATTATTTATCAATTAATTGTTATAATTTGTCTAGCGAGAGAGTACTAGGCTCACTTTCGGCAGTGTTGGGTTGGAGGAGGTGAGAGGAGATAGATGGCGACTTCTCTTGAAGATACTGTTCCTACGTAGATGCCACGTTGAGGAGAGTCGATTTAGTAACCAATCAAGTGGTAAAGCCGTGGGGTGCCCCACAGACGGACAGACCTATTGTACGAATGTTGGGGATCTCCGATTTTGGTAAAAAAGTGCAATTGATTTGGAATCTGTAGTACCTAATCCACTATGTCGGATTGTGACACGAATAGGAACACAACACCAACTTTTGGATGTGTGTGTGCATCATGCATCAAACACAAAGCATCCAGAACGATCACTCACTCACTTCCCACAGCTAGATACCCACGCAACCTCCGCCTCCCTTTTCTTCCACAACATTCTCCATTATTATCCTTTTACGTAGATCATGAACATGATGACCAGCATGAGCTTGCTCCTCAAGACCATTACCTTCGTCGCTTGCGTTTCTCTGCGCAGCACCTTTGCCCACGAACTTCGTGGGAGTATTTTCGTTGAAGCCATTCAGTCATTCAACGAGCCTGGAGCCCTCACTGCCACTGATGAAGGAGAGACGGATGCAGCTTCAATCATTCTTCGTCGCTGTGGTGCAGATGGGGCTACATGTAGTGTTAATTCCGATTGTTGCAGCCATTCTCAAAAATACTATTGCGATGAGGGTAAATGCATCTTACCTCAGATCTAGATGGGCAGACATGCAGCGACATTCTCCCATGTTGCAGCGATTCCTTATCATTAGAGGTGGTTGGGTCTCAAGAGTGTGTAATAACTAGGAACTGTTAGGGGGAGTGGTCATAAAACCGTCAGATAACGAGATGAAAAAGTACTCCGACTGGAGTAACATGTCTTGTCCCAGATTTTGGGACATTGCAATAAGTGGGTGGGACGTTTTCCTAAATAAGTCTTTAAATCGAGTGAATTAAGAGGTACTCGTTTCTGGTTTGTATTGATTGTGCTAGTAAGGTTTGGGTCATAATCTAGAGTTATGGCATTCTTACTTTTCTTGTGTAGTAGCAGCTTACTAGCAAGGAATTAGAATTGACCACATCTTGCTTGGAAATGACAACAAGGCCGCTACCGTTTGCCACACGACTTGGCGCGCGCACACTAGATAACGTTTCACTTCTCGAATTACAGTGACTCAACCCGTTGTTTTTGGCAGTCTCGCGGCGAGGAGTAAAACACGCTTCGTCCAAAAAGCGCTTCTCGGATCACAGACTCCAGCCATCCGTTGTTTTTGTCCAACTCGCTTGGTCCAAAAAGCGAACGAACCAGAAGCTCACAAAAAAGAAATACGACAGCAACGAGGAAACAGTTTACCATGAAGCTCTCTCTCTTGCCGTTCGTCCTCCTTCGCCTCGAGGCATCGTCTGCGTCTCACCCCCAGAGGATCCGAAGCGCAGATCGGGATATTGCCAGGGCACCAGCCAGGAAAGCCACAGCTACCACCAGTGGGGCTCCGATGGGTGTTGGCCCCGATCAGGAGAGCCGTCAGCACTTGCTCGAGGTGGGCTTGTACTACTACAGCATGTGTCGTACGGCTCCGAGCCGGTCGGCAGCATGCCGCTCTCCTACGAATTCAGCATGCCGTACCTCGAAACCATCGAAGACGAGGACGGCGAGATCATCACCGAAGATGGACACCGTCGATGCATCCTCGGTACTGATACTACCGAGCAGCACACCCTCGAACTTTCGTATACTACACGGTCGAGACGGTATCCTACCAAGAGCCCAGCTGGGTAGGTGCATACGACAAGATTCGAGAGTTCTTTGCTGCCATCCCATACGCGTTGAAGGATCCCAACATTGCGGACGTCCAGTATATCGGCAACTTGCTCCCAACGACTACTCCGGCCACCACTGCCACCACCACCACCACCAGCAGCACCGCCGCCGCCGCTGCCGCCACCACCACCACCGCTGAGGAGGACACCGCACACACACAAGTCGATTCAAATGAGGCAACAATGCCCGGGGTGGATGACGGTGGTATTACTAGTGGAAACAACGAGTTGTCATCGACCATGTCCACCTCGGTCCCCGAGAATGCACCCGCTGNCGCCGCGGGAGGATTGGTCGCAATTTCTTTGCTCGTCGCCGGCTTTTACCGCATGAAGAATGCCAAGGGAGGAACGCAGGACGGCGTCATCCATCCCGATGACAAATCCATCGATGGCCAGTCGACTTTAAGCCACACCATGGATTCGGTCAGCTCTTTTGAGAGCGTCGAACTGGGTCAGATGATGCCGACTCCTGCATCTGCACAGCCAAATCTGTCTTATCTTGATCATTCGCGCGCAGTTTGGCAGTGAAAGGATCGAGGACTGAGTCATCTGCACTTTTGGTACCATTGAGCCCTCTGCAGTGATGTTACGGATGGTCATGAGGGAGTTGGACTTTCTTACTGCGGATATGAACCAAACTTGTGTCGGTTTTATTTTTTTATCCAAGCTCCCGGTTTTAGGGTTGAAAACACGTACGATAACTTAGAGCTGAAGAGGAAAAGAACGTTGTGTGAAAATCTTCCTTTCCAATAAGTGTCACCATCCACATGAGCCACGGTACCGTTCGGACTGATGGATTGATCATTCCAAAGGTACGCAGACTGCGTCATCCTCCTCGTAACTCATGTTACCTACCTTGTGATATGATGATTGCTTGATCAGGAATGACCCAGATTTTTTCGCATTGGCGTCATGGCGGCAGACAACGAGGCACTTGAAAAACGTCGGTTTGGACCAGATCTCGTCCGAGGTCCAAGCCGGGGATCCATTGTAGTGTACGCCACTTACTATCGGGCATACAAAACACAATATTTTCTGGCATCCCTACACGCTAACCGTGTTTAAGAAGAAGGTTCATTGACATCAGCAGAGATGGGCTTATTGGGACTACATTTTGTCACATCAAAAGATTGCTTGACATCTAATCTGGCACAAGTCGCTTATTTGAAGAGGCAACACTTTAAACGTAAGGAGAAAAGTGTGATTATATTCGCGAGAATGGAATTGAATACAATAGGTCATGACTAGAGTAACTTACGTTTGCTTGAGGTGGGTCAGAGTGCTCAGAATCTTCTTTGGTGACAATACACAAGAACTTGAACCATAAAATCCAAGAAGCCTGGCCCTCTTACCAGGCGTCATTAAATCCGTGTTTTGTTTGGATGGCGTTGATCTTTTTGTTAAGGAATGACTTGTTTCGTCAGACACATGCAAATCGGTTTCGCACCAAAGCACTCAACATGCACCTTCTTCCCATCCTTGGTAGGGGGTTGTGCGACGCCACACTAGAATTGAGAACACTCTAGTATTGAGGAAATGATTTCTGGCGAAAACTTGGCACAACGACGATCTACCACTTACCACCATCGTATCCCAAACGACGGCATTACTCATTCTCCGATAACTACCGCTCCGACTACCACTCTATGCAAACCATAATCCGTGAACACATTATTTCCCCGGCTCTCCCATGCCGGAGGGAAACCTGCCGGCATTTTTGAATTTAAAACACCCCGGTCTTGTTCCCCCCACAATATATCCCCCACCATGGCTACTATTGACGACAATGGAGATGTAGATGCTCACTCTGATCTTTTTGGTGGACTAGATGCAGTGCATGCAACATCCATCGTCAAGTGCGAGGATTCGGACGACGAAGACCAAGATGCCGAGGAGAATGAACCGCAACAATCGGTGTCCGCCACCTCGTGGAGAATCGAACGAGTAGCGAAAGCTTTAGCCAGCGACGATCGATCTACTCGAGTTCGGACTTTGCGCAAGCTAAAGGATGCAATCGAGGCGCTGCTAGTGAACTGCCCGGCTCCTCCACAGCTGAATTACCCTCCGCCCTATTATGATGATGATCATATTGAATTAATCACGAACTTTCCTTTGGTGTCCGACTTCGTAAAGCCAATGCTATTGAACCTCCCCAGAACGCGTGGAATACCGTGCATGCCAAGTCATCGTGACGCAGATCAATCACTGGCGCGACTTCAGGCGATACTAAACTCCTGCGGTAATTCACTTTTTCGTGCCATCGGCGACGGCAAGTCCGAGAAATGCCGCGCCCTCGCCATAGGGTGCTTGCAATCGCTGCTCCTTGTCGGCATCGATATCGGTAGGCATATCCCCTATATGATCCCGGCGCTGCGTGCGAGGCTTTCGCAATGCATTTACGACAAGGATATGGAAGTTTTCGTTCATGACCTCCAGATGCACGAGTTCCACAAGAGAGGAGGGGCCACGGATCGTCAAGACAGGAATTCCCTCTCGACTCAGCAAGGTAGGTTGATCCGCTTTTGTTTTGCATGAGTGTTAGGGTCTCACGCCACACCCCAACCCTTAATTCATTATCTTCCAAGTCGTCGAGCCTAATGAGGAAGTGCGTCTAGAACTTTGCAGGACGTTCAATTGCCTAGTGCGCGGGACACTAGCAGGGGGTGCCGAGAGGACCCTGGATGCGTATTACGCGGATATCATCTTCGCAGTACAAACGGGCCTAGGGGATCCTTTCCCGGACTTGAGAGTGGATGCGTGTACTCTACTTGTTCAACTCTTGCGCATCCCCCACTGGGAGCAGGGATCGAAGTACTTCGCGACGGGTCTCGCGAGATCCGCGCTGCTCGGCTGTCGACACAGGAACACGAATGTGGCAATCGCGGCGATTGCACTTTTCGAGGCGAGCGTTTCGGTTCCCGACAGGGCTAAGAAGAAGGGTGCCGGAACGGCGGCAATAAACGAAGTCATTGGGTTTTGAGAAGAAAATGTGAGTGGAGCTCGCCCTTTATTGCCAGTCGTCATATACCTTCGTGTGCATAAACGAATCGTTTCCGTCGAATGTCAACATCTCCTAGGTTCTTCCGGTTGCAGCTTTTTACGACTCCAAATGCGGCGTTTCCGTCAACACCCTCGCCGAGATTGCTTCCCATACAAACCACCGCGTTCGTTTTAGCTGTTGCGAGATGCTATCGTATTTCATGGTCTACCTCCCGGATAGGTATGATCATCACGTGCGCCTCTTGCCGTATGTGTTATCGTTCGTCAACGATGCCATACCTAGCATTCGGGAGGCGGCGTTGGACTGCATTGATAGATGCGGCCTGCAGTATGAGTGCGAACACCCCGAGGACGTCATCGAACGACGCCAGTTCGGCGTCGACGGCGACGACATCGATTACGGCAGCGGCCTGCCGGAATTTTTTCCCGTGAGGCCAAGTCTCGGTGCGAGACTATTCGTTCGATCGAACGCGAGTAGGTTCTTCCTCGCGCTTCTGGGCGAGCTATCCAGCTGGAAAGAACACACGCGTGATAGGTCCGGTGAGCTATTGCTCATATTGACGGTTTACTGCGAGGAGGCCTTGACGAAGGATTTCCATCGCACCGTCGCGTCGATTGCGAAAGCCATCGACGTGGAAATGTCGTCGCAGAGCGAGGACGATCCGCGGAGCAAGCTGGGGCCGATCCGACGGGTACTTCGCCTGATGGGGAAGTACGTGGATCCGGCGGTATACCTCCCACTGCTGTGTCCGAGGATCTCGGGCGAGTATTCCGAGAGGGAACGACGGAATTACGCGATGGTATTGTCAAGCCTCATCGATGGTTCCACTATACAAAGATTAAATCTACACTGGTCCGACCTGGCCACCCTCCTCTCGAGCCAAGATTGCATCGGTCCATTCGTCGGCACGCAAACGAGGCGGCAGTGCCTTACCGCCCTCCGTAAGCTTATTGCCGCGGTCGAGAGCGAGGGCCGTACGGAAATTTTCGTATCCCACCACGCAGACGCCGGAGAGCTCGTCAAACTTCAGTCCGTCCTCGCCTCGAGCAGCGAGACATTGAAAGAAACAGCGCCGAATAATCCCGGCGACGACGACGATGCCATAATATTGGTCCAAGGATGCATCGACGGTATATCGGAGATCATGGCCGCCATCGCCAAAAGGAAGCACAAGACCTAAAACAGCTATAGCTCGGTCTTCTTCGTCGACGAGTTCCCCCCCAGACCCACTGCCCTCCGAAGTCCCCTGATAACGTTCCCGAAATATGGAACCCACATGTCGTCGAACGTGATCCCAAACCGCTCCAGCAGACCCGCGTTCGCGAATTCCTTCGCGTACTCCTCCGTGGTAGGTTTACCCATGAAGAATTTGTCGCGTTTCGCCAGCGGCTATCATAATGTTATAAGTGCGAGAGATGCGCGCGGTAAGTAAGCAAATAATAATAAGTAGCAGCGTGAAAGAGATTTGTCTTTCGGGCAGGCGTACTTATTCATCGCCAACTAGAGAGAGACGAGTAATAAAAATAACGATAACAAAAGAACAATACTCACCACGTAGTACGTGCACATCTTCTGCTCGAAGCTGCAAGTCACGACGACCACGGGACTCTTCCCCGACTCGCCGTGTTCTTCGGCGTACTTCCTGAATTTGGGAATGATCTTTTTATTCATCGTTTTTTTATTCAAGGGGGGGGGGGGAGAATGTAAAATTGGACGGAAGAGATGAGCGAGTGTCGCCGTCCGGGGTAATCTCGTCGGACGGGGGAAAAAAAAAAGAGACACTCCATATATTTCTTTTATACGCGTCCGAAAAAAAATGGACGAGGCAAAACTCCCCACATCCCCACCACGCTCTCCGCTCACCTTGTACGATTGCAACATGGCCGACCACGCCCCCCCCGAGTAGGGATGGTAGGCCATCGCCGCCTCGACCTTCGGGAGGTTCCCCACCTCGTACAATACGTTCCTGGACATGATCGTGCCCCCCTCCTCCGGCACCAGCGTCGCTATGCGCTCGTTGGCATCCACGAGCAACCTCCTCTTCGCGGCCTTCCTTCCGTCGACCTTCGCCCTGTTGTTCGACGACGACAGGAGAGCCCCCCCGGCGTATCGCGTCTTGCCCCCCGGTACGAGACGCTCGTCGTCGAAGAATACCGCGTACAGCAAGTCCTCCTCACCCCCGCCGCCGCCGCCGCCGCCGCCGTCGCCCCCCGGCTCGTCCTCTTCGTGGAGCGTCATGCCCAGGTCGTGCGCGACCGTCCTCAGCGTGCCACCCGAAGCGACGTAATCCTTCGTCATGGATTTGTACGCGAATTCTCCCCCCGGGAACATCCCCCGCTTTATGTCGAGGGATGCGAACAATCCGGCGTTGATGGCGGAGTGGAAACCGTATCCCGCCATTATCAGGCATATGACGAGGTATTGCTTGCGCTGCTGGGGCGTGTCGCGGGGTTGGCCCATCGTCATCTGGTGGTAGTCGAGCATGGTGGTGCGCGTGTTTGTTTGTTTGTTTGTTTGTTGTTTGTTTGGAGAGAAAAGGGAGGGAGGGAGGGAGGGAGGGAGGGAGGGAGGGAGGGAGGGAGAGGGAGGGAGGGATGGATTTCGGCTTGGATGTTGCGTTGGTTGCTGCCTTCCGCCAAC
>JALLOS010000490.1:0-12071 GCA_036939435.1 Stephanodiscus minutulus
TTTTTGTTATAAAGGTGCCATTTGAAGTGCCCCACGATTGTGGCACAGCCCTCTTTAATGTAGGTGTGTACTTTTGAGATCCCTTTTCTATGAAAAGGAGGTCACCACTTGATCCTGTGTCGAGCAACACCCTGTTAGTTTTTTGTATGATTATCAGTCTCTTGCTGGCATCGCTGGAAGGTTTGCTGAACCCGCCATGATGTTTAACCACAGCTTAACAGCTATGAGGGTTTGGGCGGGAACGGAAGCCCTGGCGCTTGTACTTTTTTGGTAGGTATGTACCCATGGCGGGAATACAATTTTGGGAAAATTATCTCATTTTCTCTCACCCTACATACATGGGAACTGAAAGTGACATCAGAATTAGGAAGAAAGATGATATTGTTGGGACATCCAATTAGTTATGTCATTTATTATCAATTAAAAGGTCACTTAAAGTTTATTTTTAATGTATTGTTCGGCTTCTCTATTTCTGAAAAAAATGGAAGTTGCATTCTTTTGGTATGAATACCTCCGTATATAAACATGTACGTAAGATAGTATGGAATTTTGGGTACCGATTCCTTATCTCGAAAATCGAATTCGTCCGTTGCCGGAAAGGATCCAGAAGGTGTGAATTGCCTTTTCTCACATTGTGAGAAGAGATACTTCGTGTCTGAGACGGTATGACTACCAATGATATTAGATTGCTGATCCTTTGTGTGATGTGTTTTTGTTTCGCACCCGTTTTCCACTAACAAAGTTACTAACAAAAATCAGCTTTTTTGTAACCCGAAAGGGACCCTGTACTCACGTCTTTGTTTATTTAAGAAAGCTGGAGAGCTTGGCTAGAATTTTAGCTATCCAACGCTAAAAACGGACAAGAATTGACCGAGAAACTATGTTTTCACGTAGCTCAATTTTTAAGTGGTCGCACATATGCAACCCGTTAAGCAGTTAATCCCTCACCTCCATTGGTTACTGTAGCAACCATTTTACCAGATTAAGTATGGCCATTGCCGTCGTTGTGCCGCCCGTTGCCGTCGTCATGCCGCGTTGTCGTGTTGCCCGTTGCCTTTGTCGTGCCGCGTCATCATGCTGCCCATTTCCGTCGTCATGCCACCCGTTGCCGTGTTGCCACTTGCCGCCGTCGTCATGCCACCCGTTGCCGTGTTGCCACTTGCCGACGTCCTTCCGCCCATCGCCGTTGTTGTGCCGCGTCGTCATGTCGCCCGTCGCCTTCGTCGTGCCCCCTGTGGCCCTGCTGCCCCTGGCTGTCATCGTGCCACCTGTTCCATTGTCGTGCCGCCTGTCGCCATCGTCGTGCCGGCTGTTGCCATTGTCGTGCCGCCTGTTACCCTGCTGCCCGTCGCCGTCGTCGTGCCGCCCATCGCCGTGCCACCCGTCGCTGTCGCCGTGCCGCCCGTCGTCGTGCTGCCCCTTGCCGTCGTTGTGCCGCCTGTCGCCAACGTCGTGCCGCGTTGTCGTGTTGCCTGTCGCCTTTGTCATGATGTGTCATCGTGCCGTTCGTTGCCGTTGTCGTCCACCTTTCACCCTGCTGCCAATTGTCGTTGTCATGTCACCCATTGCTTTCGTCGTGCCGCCAGTCGCTGTGCCGCCCATCGTCGTCGTCAACCCTGCTGCCCAATGCCTGTTGAGGACTGCACATTCCAGTCCCCTTTCCAGTCCCATAAGCACGTATCCCAAGATGGATGACCTGATACCTATTACTAAGAATAGAGAAAGCCACCTTGGTCTATCACCTGGGCTGACCAAGTGAGGATTCCTCTAGCTGCTCAATAGTAGCGTAACCTCACGTTTTAATAAGATCTGTGATTACAACGTCTAATTGCACTCGTGATCTTATTCCTCATCAGCGATGCAGATGAGACCACTTCATCCCTAACATCTTATTATCAATTACCCAACCATATCCGGACTCGTTGATTAGACATCCAAAAGTGAAAGAATGTCAACTCCCCAACTGGCAGAGGCTGAAAAGAAACCGAAGACTGAAGGAGGGCCACGATTCCCACGTCACTCCTTCACCCCAAAGAAACCATTGTTAACAGCGCCCACGCAGGGCCTCGAACACATAATGTTTGATAACACGGCGACTGCCAAGGCGACGTCCACCTCATCATCTTCTTTGCGCCGCCGCACTCATCATCTTCTTGGCTCCGCACGCTCATCATCTTTTTTGCGCCGCCGTCCTCATCATCTTCTTTGCGCTGCCGTGCTCATCATCTTCTTTGCGCCGCCGCGCTCATCATCTTCTTTGCGCTGCCGCGCTCATCATCTTATGTGCGCCGCCGCGCTCAATAAGGCTAATCTGTTGAACAAAACATCCTTTTCCAAGACAACCAGTTTACCATGCGACTAGAAGTCAACGGTTCCTTCTCAAGTTTCAAACAAACAAAACACATCAAATGCAGATATTACTTTATTTGTGATAAGATAGCAGACAACAATCTCGAAATCATGTACTGCCCAACAGAAATAATTGGGCCAATGTCCTCACAAAACCGAAACAAGGAGCACCTTTCCGACTTGACCGCAGCCACCTCATGAATATACCAACCAACTACAATGACGACATCGAACGCTCCAAAACTCACCCACATTCCAGTCCCCCTTCCAGACGGATGACCTGTTACCTATTACTAAGAATAGAGAAAGTCACCATAGGTCTATCACCTGGGCTGACCAAGTGAGGATTCTCCTAGCTGCTCAATACTAGCGTAACCTCACTTTTTAATAAGATCTGTGATTACAACGTCTAATTGCACTAATGATCTTATTCCTCATCAGCGATGCGGATGAGACCGCTTCAGCACTAACAATGCCGTCGTCGTGTCGCCGGTTGCAGTCATTGTGCCGCCTGTCGCCCTACTGCTCCTAGCATTGTGAATGACGGAGACGATGTCGGTGGCAGACGCCGACCGATGGTGGCAACAGCGGCATCACCGTCTTTGGCGGCGCGTTCAAGGATGCGGTCACGAGGGCGGGGACGGCGGGGACGAGTGGGGCGGGGATGACGACAATGGGCGGTGGCGGCGGAAATTATGCTGACCCTGCGAGGGCAATTCTTGATGACAACGGCTTTCAAAACGCCCAATTATTGCCGTGATGCATCGCTGCATCGTCACAGCACAAATTGGACACTTTGAAAGCCACAACGAGTGATTTATCCGGCGCCGGTACGTTGAATCACTAGAGGGGCATCCCCCGAACAGGCGAATACATTTGCCGGGAGCAAGGATATTTATGGCTTTCAAAACGCCCGATTATTGCTCCGATGCAGGGTTGCATCGTCGTGGCAATACCTGGGCGTTTTGAAAGCCATAAATACCCTCACTTCTGGCAAAAAGCGTATCCACTTGCTCGGGAGGTGTATCCCTAATGATCCAACGCGCTGAATCCGGATAAATCACTCTCTATGGGGGCCATTTCTTCCAGCGGCGACCATGGTTAATTTAATTAGTGATTTTGGCCTCAGGGGGGGATCTAGCTTCTACAGGGGTTTCACATGGGAATAGTACAATAAGGATTTTTGGGATATTTCCCGAAATCAGCGGCACCTATCCCCAAGAAGGCCCAAAGGCCCCAAAACAATTGTACTGGAGACTGTAGTATGCAACTGCTGGTATTACAACAACTCTCATCGCAACTTTTACTCTAATGTACGTACATCACCTCTGTCACACACTACTCTACCTAATACTCTAATTCATAAGGTGCATGAGACATTTTTTTCTCACAAATCACAGACACTACTTCGGATAGTACTCTAGCTTGCTCCTTGCGCAGGCCCTGCGGGCCCTGCCATAGTCGAAGACGAAGACGAGGACTGAAGCTTGGTACGGGACTGAGTGTTAGTTGAACAATGATTTCTAGGGAAAGTGGGATGCAGACGCACGTGGGGCCTTCCTCGAGCGCTGGGTAGTGTTAGTGGGAGAAAGACGAGTGCCAGCCTGCCTTGATAGGCGGGAGTGGCCAGTGATCTTTCTCCTCCGGAGGTCGAGTTAACACACACACACACATACAATGTAGCGGATTCGACGGCAATTGCGACAACCATGCCGCAGGGAAGATACGGCTCGAGGCACATCGACCGATGGAGCAATTTGTGTGTTTGGGTGTGTTAGAGATGTTCTCAGTGGGAGAGGAAGAACTAGCAGGACAATACCGAAGAGAGGGGCGGGACTCCATTGCCATTGTTCAGTGTGAAGAAAGGCTGGGGCTTTTTCTCTGACGGACCAAGGACAGACTGACGTTTGTCCCAATGGAAATGTTGTTGTGTTCTCAAAAAACAAGCCGCAACGATCAAACGACACCGACCGACGACAGCAAAAACCAAACAACGATGGTGGATCCATCGTCCCATCATCTCCCTCGATGGGGACTACTACCCTCATCCACGTCGTCGTGCGTCGTCGCTTTCCTCCTCGTGACATTCGGATGGTCGGCGTCGTTGATGGCGACGGCGACGGCGACGGCGGCGGACGAACGACCAGCAGTCGCGGAGGACGTTGACGGCGAATCGCCGGACGACGATCCCTGTCTGCTGTACCTGGCGCAGTCGACGATCCCGAACGGTGGGTAGAGTAGAGTAGATGGCGAGAGAGAGAGAGAATCACGTCGCGCGCGTGCGCTCGTCGTCGGGTGCTACCCCGCCCGACGAGCGAATGTCATACTCACTCGTTTGTCCGTATATCCATCCATCCATCCATCCATCCATCCATCCATCCATCCATCCTTGTTGCGAAAACAACAGCCGGCCTCGGCGTCTTTGCGGGCGCGCCATTCCGGGAGGGCGAGATGATCGGTCGCGTCGGCGACGCGGCCTTCCCCGTCGTCGATCAGGATTGGCACAATTCGCCGGCGGAACACGGCTCGCTATCGAAGCACGAGGGGGACTACCACTGGCCGTTGACGAATTACGATTGGCAGGCATCCGACGTGGGCATGGGGAACGAGGCCGAGGACGTGTCCGCCACCGTGACGGGCTTCGGGGGTATGTATGTTCAAACGGCCGGCCATTTTCGACCCCCCTCGCGGTTGTCGTCCCCGGCGGAGGGGATTGCGGCACCATTGTGCGTGCGCGTATTTCACCCTTTTTTCTCTCTTTCTCTCTCTCTCTCTCTCTCTCTCTCTCTCTCCTCCTCCCCCGTTGCACGCGCCCGCCAGCCGCGCCCAACTGCCACTTTCGTTTGCTCAACGTGATCGAGCACAAGGTGAGCCGGCAAGGCATTTTCTAGCTTCGCGAACACGACAAAGTAATGCCACATTGCAAAATGTCCATCCATGTCCTCTCCTCCTACCCACTAAAAAAAGAGAAACAATCTCGATCCGATGCTTTCTCTCGCGTCGCGCTAACACCAACAGGCCACATACGACAGCGCGGGATTGGACCGGTACACGTCGCCGGGAGCCGGGGCGAGCACGCCGTGGTTCAACCGGTCGAGCACCGCCGCCAAGGACATGGACGCCGGGTCGGAGCTGTTCGTCGATTACGGACCCAGTGAGCAGCGGCCGACGATTATATTTACATCTCATTTCTTTTCCCCCTCTCTCTTGAATATCTTATCATTATGACCATATCCTCTTCTCCTCCTCCTCCTGGTTTTCCATCGCAGATTGGTTCTTGTCGCGGGATGGGGTCTTTCAACTGGTGCCGCTTACGAACGATTACGAGACGGCGCAGAGTTTCCTGAAAGCGTACGGGAGGCTGCTAGTCGGGAGCGACAGCCCGGGCGATCTCGTCGAGGACAGGATGTCGCTCGACGACGACGCCCAACGCGACCTGTGGGACTTGATCAAGACGTTCCCGTATCCCACTCGCGCGCGGCAGGCCCTGCCCGACGACCACTCGGACGCGGTCCGGGCCGTCCACGGCGACATACAGACGATCGAGAAGGAGAACTCCGTTCGGCCGGTTGGGTACCTGAAAGAGCACGGCAAGTGCATGGACAACATCGTTCCCGGCACGTCGGGCATACCCCACGCCGGGAGGGGCGCGTTCGCGACGCGGTTCATCCCGAGGGGGGGATTGGTCGCTCCCGCTCCCGTGGTGCACGTCGCCGACGGGGCGGCCGCGAACATGTACCTCGAGACGATCGGGAGGAGGTCGGGGACCGTGGTCAGGGACGAGGTGACGGGCGTCGTCAAGAGGCAGATCATCGTCAACTACATGTTCGGGCACGGGAATTCGACGGTGCTCTTGTTCCCGTACTCGTCGAACGTCGCGTACATCAATCACCATCGCACCGAGTACAACGCGGAAGTTCGATGGGCGAAGGACTTTTCGTTTTTCCATCACGACGAGTGGCTGGACAAACCCGTGGAGTTTTTGGAGGAACACTGGACGTCCGGTCTCATGTTGGAGTTCATCGCGCTTCGAGACATTCAGGCCGGAGAAGAGGTGAATTTTTTCGTTGCATTCTCTCTTTTTCGAGAGATGCTGTGATAGTATGAAACGCCCGTGTCTCCCCGAACTTACCAATTTTCATCGAGCGTTCAGGTGCTGATCAACTACGGCGACGAGTGGCAAGAGGCATGGGATGAGCACTTGAGGAACTGGCAGCCGACCAACCCCGAGAGCGATCACAACAATCTCACCGTCTGGACTAAGCCTTCCGGAACGAGTAACGGAAAAAGGGGTTATGTCAGGGCAGAAGAATTAGAACTCGAAAGTACCATAAAAACTATGGACGAGCGCCTCGCTGATCCGTATCCCCATGGCATCCACCTGCTGTGCACGATAAATGTCAATCACGACTCGGCGTATCTTTCTGCGCCGCTCACGACACCTTTTTTCAGGAGATCGATCGGAGAGATCGACATGCGCGAAGACTCGGATGACAAGCACGTGCACGTGTGCAATGTAACCGAAAGGTACAACGCCACCGGAAGATACGGGCTCGACGAGGAGATCGAGGATTCCGGAGACGAGGAGAAAGACGAGGACTTAGGACAATATAGGTACACGGTTCGCATTGAAGCGGAAAAGAAGTTTAATGACGTGGACGACAGCATTACCGAGGTGCACGAGATACGAGATGTCCCACGCTCGTCGATATCGTTCGCTAATAGCCCCTACACGAGCGATATCTTTCTGAAGAATTCATTCCGACATGAAATGATGTTGCCCGATGAAATCTTTCCGAAGGCTTGGGTGAACAAATGATCAGGACGTACTTGGATGAGTTTGATGCCCTGATACAAGAGCGGTACTTATTTTTTTTGACATTTAGTACATGTAATCATAACTGAAACTGTACTCTACATGTTATTTTCGGCTTGGGCGAGAACTTCATTAGTCGTTGTGGCTAGATGGAGCTTCCTCTCTAGCAACAATGTTACAATCTCGTTCCTGCCATTGGCAATAGCATAGTCGACCGCCGTCTTGCCTGCATTATCGACAATATCCAAGTCCAAAGTATCAAAAGTTAACAGCAGATGAATGATATCCGCCCTGCCAGCCCGAGCAGCAAGGATGAGAGGAGTCATCCCTTGCCTCCAGACGACATTCGGGTCGGAGCCAACGTCTTTGATCAGATACTCCACAGCATGAAGTTTCCCCCTATGGGCGGCGTTGGGCAGAAGCGCCTTAGTGGCTGGGCATATCGTGGCACCCCTGGAAATCAAATCCCTTCCGATATCCGCGGCAACAACCATCGCGACGACGGAGGTTGCCAAACACGCACACGAGCTGATGGTGTGAAGAGGTGCTCCTTCTAACGGATCCGCGCAGTTCGGGTCCGCGCCGGCCTCAAGTAAGCAACGACTTTGATCAACGAGGAATACGAGGGTTTGGCATCGGTGGACTCTCGCGGACGATGCCTCCAAACTCACACTGCTCGTCGTGTCACTTACATTATATCCCTCAGCGACTCACCCGCGCCGCCGTCGTCGCCGCCTCCATCGACGTACGACTGAAATTTCTCCACAGCGGAGAGTAGAGCCTTGCTCAGTTTGATCTGGCGAACGGCGCCCTCGCCGTCTTTGTCGCCGCGAAGGCGTTCCTCAACTCCCCTGACGTCCAATTTGTCGATGAACTCGACCAGCGGCGACATTTCCAACCTAGCCTCCTCGAGCGCGATTCTCATCTCCGCCATCTCCTCCTCGATGTTCCCCATATTCTTATCATTCGACTCCTTCACGGCGTCGTCGATGGAGTCGAAAGAGTCCTTCCCTCTCAGATCGCAGATTTTGCCGTCCGCGCCCGCCCGGAGGAGCAATTTGACGCATTCGAGACGCCTCGCGTGACTTTCTCTGAAAGATTGGAACGTCCCCCTGCGGCGAGAACGAGAATGGTCGAGAACGAGTGGATAAAAATTTTGGGTGTGTGTGTGTGTGTTTTGTCACATGCAAAAACAGCAACGAATCGCAAACCTGATTGCACAGTGAAGAGGAGTCATCTTCGCTATCTGATTTGTGGCGTTCACGTTCGCCCCCGCCTCGATCAAAACCTCCAACGTTTCGACTGCGAGGTGTCGGGGATTGTATCGGGGAGGTACGTTTACGACGAGAATGTCAGTCGTCATAATAAAATGGACGAGAAGTCACCATGTTGCATGTTATATATAATGGAGGTTTCTGCACGGGAAAAACATCCGCAGTCTCATAGCTGTGATGTTAACCAAGTACTCACCGTTCCCCCAGAGTGCAGCGATGTGCAACTGCCAACGGTGTGAATCACGTCGTGAAAGGAGTTATAATGCAAATGAGCACGTAAATAAAGATTAGTATGTGAGGATGACAAAGAGAGAGGATATATATACATATAGAGGCTGTAAAGATACACGTAACACGCATCTAAGTTGACATGGGTAAGTAGCAATGGTGCTATCGAGAATGCTCGGTACTCACCGCCGTTTGGCCGACGAAATTCCCGTGCGACGGCGGCACGCCCTCGTCATTGATGAGACGCAAAACTTCCTCAGCCTTTGATAATGAAATAAAGAAACGTGACTAATTAATATGCAGTCGATGTCAAATGTTTATTATATTTTGCGAGGGATTGAACCATAATTAAACCACGAAAAACCAAACAAACAAAGAGAACAGAACGAATGGTATGTTGCCCCTCCCTCCCTCCCTCCCTCCCCTCATACGCTCAAATGACGGACGAATAAAATTTGCTCTCACATTATTCTTTTGGGCGGCCGATAGGATCGTATCCCAGTGCGGCGGAGTCGCCGGACCGGCCGAAGCCGCCGAGGCTGGAATAAAATTGAGCATCGCGTTTGCCATCGTGCATCGGTTTTATGATTATTTCCTCTCTCTTATGCCGATCCTTGCAGCCTACCGAAACTTTTTTTTCTTTTTTTTTGATTTCGTCGTATGTAGGTTTTGTACCGGTAAGCGATGTTTTGGCTATTTTCGTCTCTGATCGGCGATGCGAGTTTTGGTAGCAGTTTTGGTTCGTGACTGAGAAAAAAACCAAAACAAAAAGTTTTGGTGGACAAGTTTTGGGAGGACCCTTGGAGTACCAAAACAAAACATGTTTTGGTAAATCCAAAAGGAGTTACCAAAACTTGTTTTATCGCCGAGTTTTTGCAATGCCGCTGGGGTTGTCTATATAGCATAACATTATTTAAGTCTATTTGTTCGATCACCAACCCGCGCCCAACATGTCTAAAATAATTCAATTAAAAATGGGATCTATGTTCCCCCCCGCCGCGTCGTCCTCCCTTCCTCTCCCCATCTGTTATCGGTCCCCGCCTGCCATTCCCTCCCTAGGCGACTGCTTCCCCTGTGGATCCATCGATTTAGGCAAATATGTCCTGTACTCCTCCACTCTCCGGCAGAGAGCGAGGTGGCATACTTCACTTGCACTGTCGTTTGGTGGACACGGTACGTTGCCTTCCGATAACTCAGTAAACGACGACGCGCGTAGAGAACCAAAAACGCGAACGCAGCGTTTTGTCTATGCTCGACGGGACACAGAGGATGGACCGTTGGAGATTATTCCGCCAGAGGAATCCACTTGGTATAAATTTTATGTCCGCAATTTTTATATTACCCAAGATACAAAACTCGCGAAGGCATTTCGCAATCGCTTCCGCCTTCCGTATGCCCAATATCTTCAATTAGTGGAAGACATTCGCTCGAACGATTTGTTTGACCGATGGTGTGGGTATAAATCGAATAATAAAAAGGTGTCGCCGGTGGAGTTGCTACTTCTTGGTTCGCTGCGTTACCTCGGTCGTGGGTGGACCTTCGACGACTGTGAAGAGTCGACTGCCATTGATCAGGATGTTCACAGGACTTTTTTCCGTGCATTCCTACAGTTTGGCAGTACAGTTCTTTACAGAAAATGGGTGCTAACACCGGTAAATTTGCCCGAGGCTCTGTCGAACATGAAGGAGTACAGCAAGGCTGGGCTCCCCGGTTGTGTTGGGTCATCTGACTGTACTCATATCGTCACAGACCGGTGCGAGTATAACCTAAAAAACAATCATCTTGGGGCGAAGAACAGTCTGACGACAAGGACGTTCAATCTTACGTGCAACCATCGCCGTCGAATATTGCATTCAATATACGGAGGGCCCGGTAGATGGAATGATCAGACAATGTTTCGGTTGGATTCTTTTATTGGAGGGATTCGTGATGGAAGAGTCTTGACGATGTCAGTTTCGAGCTAATTGCCCATGATAAGAAAGGCCGTATCAAAAAATTACGGTTCAGTGGTGCGTATGTAATTGTTGATAATGGGTACCTGGACTGGTCATGCACCGTTCCACCTTTTGGAGTTTCTAAAAACATCAACGAGATACGGTGGTCATAATGGCTAGAATCGATGTGGAAAGATGTTGAGTGCACATTCGGGATTCTAAAGGGGAGATGGAGAATATTGAAAAGTGGAGTTAGACTACATGGAGTGGATTCAGCTGACTCGGTATGGTTTACATGCTGTGCATTACACACCTGGTTGCTTGAAATAGATGGTCTAACGGAAGAGTGGGTGGGTGGTGTTTGTAAGGGCGTGAGTGAATGGGAAGGTGACCTTGGCTGCTTAGATTACGAAGGTGTTCCTGTGGAGGTGCCCAATGCTCTCGCTCATTTGTCAGCTAATCTTGATCCCCGCAATTTTGACTCGTTGGGCCTAGGCCCAGGGTCTGATGTAATGGCAGAGAATCATTCTCTTGTGAGGAGCAAAGTAGCTGCAAATGCAGCAAGCTGCTGTATTGATGATAGAGCCATCATGATGGGGATCACGAATGGTGTAGATCGTTTACAGAGTGTTCGCTGCCTGTCGTTGAATGTGTTCCGTTGGTTGTTGGTTAACCATTTTGCAATATTATTCAGTCAGAATAAGATTGTATGGCCTGAACGTCAAACTCAAAAGAGGATAGTGTGTTCATCTTAAGATAACTATATAATTAGGTTTAAACACTAAAACTCATTTAAGTATGTCACTGATGAAGTCTGCTGCTGGGTTATCGTCGAGGTCTTCGTTTTCACCCTTTGCCGATCCCATCGCCTTTGCAGCAATTGCCAACACATTACCAACAATGGGATTTGTAGTCCGTTTCTCTTTCATCATGGTCTCAAGATCTTTGTTTAATCTCTCCAACTTCTCCATCAACAAGTTAATCGAAGAGAATACCTGAGCCTGTCAGACCCTCCCAAATTCATCCTCTCAGACGTTTTCAATTTGATCTCTACAAGCCGCTCAGTCGATTTGATCTGTTTCCTGATCATCATCATATGCATGTCACGATGACGTTGCTCGGCATCGTCCTTGTTCTGCGCCATCATTGCGCATTGCATCTTCGACTGCATGGTGAGTCCTCTATCAAATCCAACCTCTCTGTCAACATTATTACGATCTGCCGTAACCTTGCGTTGCGCCTTCCTCGATCCCTCCTTCTTCTCCTCTACCGTTCTATCAGCCCGACCTCCCATTGCTAGTGTCCCTGCAAAGTATTTTGATGTGGGACCGAAGCAAATAAAGACCAGCTTACCAGTGTAAACATATCCTTCGGATGCAATGATACCACCAAAAGCATCGCTCCTTTTGTTTTCAACTTCATCATTGTTGATGTCAACATACTCATCTTCAAGAACTAATCCAACCTCAC
>JALLOS010000491.1:0-12446 GCA_036939435.1 Stephanodiscus minutulus
AATTCTGGTTTTGGATAAAAATAAGGGTTAACCCTATTTAACTAGTGATTTTTTTTATGGTTGCCCCCCCTATTCCAAGGATATATATATAACTTAGGAATTAATACAACTCTAAGTAGAAAACTATTGCATTTTTAAACGGACGTAAAAATAGCTCAAACTATTGTATTTTGAGGAGTATCTGTTAGTACCTCACGAGTTCGCGAACGAACTCTTGTAGCTCCAGTTCGCGAACTTGAGCCGACTCCAGAGAAAAACTCATGTGCCTTTGATTGCATCACCTCTAAGTAAGTGGATAAATAATGAAAATACAAGACAAACAAAAAGGGCAAAAAAACTAAGTAGGCTACAAGCTACATGCGTAATAATCATGCAAAAACGAATGAGGATAAATGCAAATAGAAGACAAACAAAAAGGGCAAAAAAGCTAAGTAGGCTACCAAGCTACATGCATAATCATCATGCAGAAAAATGAATATCATTAGTTTTTGCAGACAAATTGGACAAAGTCCTAGCACCAATTACGCTATCAGTAGAGGAAGGGTTTAAGAGAGAGGGAAATGGAAATCAAGGGATGCATTTAGGCTCCCGCCTTTTTTGTTCTTAAACTCCCTGTAGCACTGGCTAAAGCGCCTGGCAAAATTGCCATAGGAAGTGGAGGGTGGGTGAAGTTCTTGCTTTGCGTGGATGCTGGTCAATGCTGCGATGGTAAAGCAGACATTAGCTTGTTGATGGAGGCTTGATCAGAAAACAATGAAGCCAGCAATGCTGAGGGTGGGTCTGCCCTCGAGGGTTTCAGGCTTCAAAAAGTTCCTCTCCAAAAAGTTAACCACGCAGAAATCCTTAGTGGATCCAATGATTTGACAGGACATTCTAATCTACGATGCACAGTAGTTTTGTCCAAATGAATTTGGGCACGGACATCTGTCACTAGTGTGACTGGAAATCCCTACTATACCCATGTGCGTAAGCTTGTACTTGGAGCTGACGCAAAGAGCAATCCCTGACCATCGTCCATTGTGGTGGTTAGCACTCTAACGGCTACCTGCGATTTCCCTTTTGGGAGGAAAAACTCATTGCGCCTTTGATTGCATCACCTAATGTGGATAAACGCAAATAGAAGACAAACAAGAAGGGCAAAAAAGCTAGGCTACAAGCTACGTGGGTAATGATCATGCAGAAATCAACATCATTTGTTTTTGCAGATAAATTGGACAAAGTCCTGGTACAAATGATGCTATGAGTAGAAGAAGGGTTTAAGTGAGGAAAATTGAAATGGCGGGATGCATTTAGGCTCCCACCTTTTTTGTTCTTAAACTCCCTGTAGCTGTAGCACTGGCTAAAGCACCTGGCAAAATTGCCATAAGGCAAAGACTGCTGGGGCACACTCGCGGTGTCAGCCAGACACATAGCAGATACGAGGGCCTGGGATAGAAATGTCACAGTGTCTTCTAATTGCATGAATCCCATATTGGGTGTGCAAAAATACTAGCAAAAAAAGAAATAAAGAAGAAAGAAAAAAAGCGTAAACCCTATCAGGGTTTCTATGGAATATGACAGTATTAGTCACGTGAGAAGCTATCTGACAGTCAGGAATTTCGATTGACTGTTCTAAACAGAAACGCGTGTCAACTGAGTGAATCAACACGAGGGCGAAAAGTGAGACTGGTTAAAAGGATTCTTTCTATCACAAGGAACTATAGCAGGATGGGTACACACAGGCCATTTTGCAAGCAGCTTGCCACTTTGCCATTAAAGTACTTCACTATATAGGAAACCTTGAGGCGACAACTTCAATGACGACGACAAGGTACAAAATTATCGATGAATTTCCGAAGTTTCATGTGCAGAAAAAGTCTTCTCAAGATGAAGATTGTACGAGACCGGTCAAGTCGTCTCTCGCGATAAAAAAGTACAGTTCCAAATTGTAATGGAGCGCCTCGATGGGATCATCAAGAGTCTCAAGTCAAAAGAAACAGAGAACAAGAAAAAAATCATTCCGAAGAATCGCGTGTAGATGGTGGGAGGGGAGAGATATGAGAGGGGGTACATCATCAAGATTATCCCCAATTTTGTGGATGTTGATCTCATAGAGGGTCTTTTTACGGTCAACCAAACTATCAAGAGGACCAATAATCAATTTGCAAGCTGCTTCTAGCGACGGAGCCACTGCTCCCTCTGTAAGAGCACCATGTTCGTTTGGAGGAGTTTTGTTGAGCGGTCGCATCTTCAGACATGATTTATGTAGGGGGTATGGTTTGTATGAATATGTCGTAGATTGGCGATAAAATTGCTAGCAAAATGGTGGTATGACTTCTTTATTTGTTACCATGACTCAGCAAGTGTGTTTCCATCATTCTCATCAGGTGGAATAATGTAAGATACAAATGGTGGATGTCTCTGCAGAGCAGGGTGCATGCAGAGCCACAGATTTGTCACTGGTTTTGTGACCATTCGGAGTGGCCAGAAAAAGTGCCGGAATCTGTTTCTAAATAAAATATGAAAATAATCTCAAAATGACTCCTCATTGCGAAAAGGTCATTCGTGATGCCCTCACTAAAATAACTCATTTTATCAAGCTTTCACTGTCTCTTAAAGCAAAATATTTCTAAGTTCTTTAACAGCTTAACCCCTATAAGGGTTCGGGCGGGAACGAAAAACTCCCACCCTGTAGGATTCCTACAGTAGGAATAGTACGGAAAGTGCTGTCGACCCGAACACAACTAACCCACAAACATCACCACCATGGTGGTGCCGTTTTCCCCTCCTACGGCATGGTATCTATGGATATGCCCGATCAGACGCAAGCAACCTCTTTGGAAGGGGTTGGGCAAGAACGCTTTGGCTTGGATTAATGTAAATCATTAAAATAACCGTCTAATTAAATTAATTGTACTACTGCAAGTGTTTTCAACAAATCACTCGTCCGCCGTCGAAAATGGTGGCCGAAACGGCATCCATAATCGATGGCGGGCGCCCAAACAATATGAATAGGTTCATAACAACTATAAGAACAACAATCTAACTCGGTTTTAGTTTAAATGAACTATTACTATGTTATTTAGCTTTGTTAGTGGGCAACAATGAATTGGCAATAACAAAAAATGCAAAGGCGAATTGCTGGCGATTTTGATTGCCATGCGGATGCGGCGGTACGACACGGGGCAGATCACCCGATGGAGCACATCCAGGGCTTCACTCGAAGCCACTGGATGCCGCCTTCAGGCGAGTGATCGCATCGCATCGCCGCGGCGGCCGCCATGGTCGGCGATTTCGGTCGAAAACATAAAACACTAACAAAAAACTATTTTTAGCTAGCTAACCTACGGTAGACCGAAGCCAAAACCAGTGAGAATTTCGGGACCCAAAAAGGACCCTCTACTCACCTTGTCGATGTGGCAAGCTTCGTAAATATGTGAAACACCACGATTGGAGCTGAAGAGCTCGGGAACATTTCTAGCTGTCAAACGTTGTCACCGGACAAAAATTGGAAAAGTTATTAAGCAATCACAAAGCTAGTAATTAAGGTGGTTGCATATCTGTGACCATAGGGGTTAAGCTGTTAACTAGGCAGTTATCCTATCGAATTAGACTAATCCCAGCCAAAGCCAAAGTGCCCTCGACCAACCCCTTCGTAAGATGTTACCTGCGTCGGATTAGGCAGTATCATAGATCCCACGCCGTAGAAGGGGCAAATGGCTCCACCATGGTGGTGATGTTTGTGGATTGTTGTGCTGGTGGTCAATGGTACTTTCCGTACTATTTCTACCGTAAGAATCCCACGCGGGGTGGTAGTTTTTTATTTCCCCCGGAAACCATGATAGCAGCAGTTAATGTTAATAAGAGGATTTCAGATGCTGGTGTGCCATTCTTGTAGTTTGGCCGCAAGTTTCTCTTTCGTAATTTTCTTTGCAACATCTTCTCGCCCTCACCCCCTTATCTCTGTCAATTTACCCTTCACACATCTGCTGTTGGAGCTCTCTATTTTATGGACCAAACCAAGTGCAAGCATCTTTGCCCACGGTGTGGGGATGAGGCCTATGCACTTGATCGGGGCGTCCTAAAGCGACAGACCATAATAGGGGCCAAAGCTGCTCATCGCAATAGTTGACCAAACCTGTCATAATTATTTTTACTTACCCTTCTTTGTTAGCCAAAGAAGTGTAAATAGCGAAGGCCAGACGGCTGTCCGCGAGACCAGCTTGAAGAAAACAACTTTAATATCTACAAACAACACACAAATCAACCTCAACCTCGACCACCATGAGATCCTACCGATTGTTGGCCCCCTCCGTCCTCCTATTCACGATCGAATCATCGGTAACATTCGCCCCCCCTCCCCGATTAAGAATAGCATCGGCATCGTTGAGGTCGAGGGAATCCCTCGCTCGTCTCCATTCCGAGAACGGCAGGGGGGGGAGTTCCAGTAACAACCCAACCGTCGACGAGTCGGCCACGGAATACGAGTACAACGAGGCTGACTTCGCGGACTACGTCAGCGATTACTCCTCGGATTCCTCCGCCGCCGCCACCACCGCCGATGACCTTGACGACGACGACGACGACGACGACGACGGCAGCGTCCTCCTCGCCGGCTACGACGACTATTCCGCCATCGGCGGATTCGACCTCACCCCCTTCGAGAAACACGCCCGCGAGGTCTTCCTGACGTACGCCCTCCAGGTCCGATCGTCCATCGATCACGAGTCGGACGACCTCGCCACGTCGGCGAACGAGGACTGCGAGGAGACGCGGGCCGAGAACGCCGCCATCAGGAAGACGGACCTGTTCGGGATGTTGCAGGCTTTGGACATTGATGCGAGTCTCGAGGAAAGCGAGGCGTTGTTCAAGTATCTGGATATCGATGATGACGGTACGGTCACCCTGGATGAGGTGAGTGTTTCGTTTGTCCCCTGGAGAGGGAGTTTGCGATGACATGCTCGAAAATTCCACGACGAGCGACTTATTTTTGCGCCCATCAATAATCGACGTGTGTAGTTCTTGCCGTGGTACGCCGAGGCGATCGATTCCGCCCAGCAGACGGCCATCGGATTTCAGAATCTCGTCAAGAGCCGCCGAACGATCCATAAATTCGACGCCACCGAGGTCGACGACGGGGTGCTCCGGCGCGCTCTGGAGTGCGCCATCGCCGCGCCCAATCGCAGGAGCACCGAGCCGTGGAGGTTCATAAAACTGGGGAAGGAGACGGTGGCGAGGGTCGTGAAACTGCGGGAGGAGATCGACGGGTCCGCGGGGTCCTTCGTGTCGTGGACGAGGGTCCCGCACTGGATAGTCGTCACGTACCCCAGGGCCGATCCCGGCTCCGGCCCCGACGGGAAGATGCAGCAGCGGGAGGATTTCAAGTCGACGTGCTGCGCGGTCCAGAATTTCCTATTGTCCATGTGGAGCGAGGGCATCGGCACGAAGTGGACCGACGGCCCGATCCAGCGCACTGCGGAATTCGCGAGGATATGCGGCATCGACCTCGAGAGGGAGAAGGTCGCGGGCGTGATATGGTACGGATTCGCGAGGGGTGGTTTGAAAAGGGGGGGGGAGGTGAAATGGAGGAGGAAGGGCGTGGAGGAGGTGTTGGACATTTTACCTTGATCGTGCATGGGTGATAACGTCGCTGTTACGCAAGTGGCGGTCAAGGATGTGATCGAACCATGTGAGACGGGGGGGGTTGTTTTTTGGGGGGTCGGATGGTACATGTCTACTCTCGAGATGAATGAGATATAATATTCCCAAATACAAACGACGATAAGGTGCCATTCTAAATCTTTTTTGAGGAGGTGTTTTGGAATGGTGATTACGAGTAGGGTAGCATATATATATAGCTTGGAGTACTTGGCCTTTTTCATTCGAAGAGAGAGGGATGGAGGGACTGATGCAACGGCAGTATCATGATCGATAATGGCGACACATTCTCGTGTTTTCCGAGACGGTCTTTGGCTCTCAAACCTCAATGCCCATGATGGAAGGAGGATTTCCTCTCTCCGGCAGTTCTGACTGTAACATCTGTTGTGATCTATGTCATCATTTTTTCTAAGAAATAATGCTAAATGAAGCGGAAACGCGATCAGCGAAATCAATGGTCGTCAATAGGTGTCGAACATTGCCACATGAAGTGGGATCCTAATCATGGAATCAATGGTGATGTACGTAACACATACTATGAAACTGTTACAATCATTCCGCGCAACGAAATCGTGGGAAGTGTTCAGAATAAGGACAATATTAAATTTTGGGGGGGTATTTTAGATTGTTGTTTCTAGGGTTGACTAATTATTATTGCTCCCCGTAAAATGTTGCAAATCAACGATTCTCTCAAAATAATTGCCACGTTGGGTGATGCCAGTGCCTCCCCGTTATCAAGCTCAAATCCTTTCACGCAACTTCACTCTGGTCTAAACACAAGCTTGACTCTGGCATATTCATTGGTGTATTCGGTCTCTCCCACTTCAATCGCCAAATCATATCCCGAATACCTCCAATTAGCAACAAGCTCTGACCCTCCTACCGGTATCGCACCCATAGTATACACATCACCAGTAGAGCGCTTTGACTGAAAATACAATTGTTCATCTTTGTATTCAAGATATAATGTGTTACTGCTCCCACTGTAGAGATGTACTCTGGTAGGGAAGTCTGAACCGGCGAAATTGGAGTCCTCTTCGGCTATGTAACCAGACCATGACGTGCTGGATGTGGTGCCCGAATCGAAGGTCACATGGTACGAGGAGGTTACAGTCGATGTCGTTGTAGTTGTCTCCGGTGTCTTAGTCGTTGTTGATGTAATGGTTGTCGGTGTCTCCGTTGTCGTTGTTGTCTCCGGTGTCGTTGATGTTGTCGATGTCGTAGTCGACGTAGTTGTAGTTGTCTCAGGTGTCTTAGTCGTTGTTGATGTAATGGTTGTCGGTGTCTCCGTTGTCGTTGTTGTCTCCGGTGTCGTTGATGTTGTCGATGTCGTAGTCGACGTAGTTGTAGTTGTCTCAGGTGTCTTAGTCGTTGTTGATGTAGTGGTTGTCGGTGTCTCCGTTGTCGTTGTTGTCTCCGGTGTCGTTGTTGTTGTTGATGTCGTAGTTGTGGTCGTCGTCTCACCGAACTTTATCAGGACGTCAGCATACGCAGGTGACGACCAGAGATTGATCTCATTTACCATGACCATCAGATCTATTCCACTCTTTCTCCAATTTTCGATTGTCCCAGTGCGTCCCCCGTAGAGCGTGCTCATGAGCATGCTCTGGGAATACTCCGTGCCATGGCCACCTTCTACGCGGTGTATCAATACAAGGTCATTCGCCTCCTGAACCTCAGAATTGACGCCTCCAGCCCGATTGAACGACACGAAATAATCCGATCCGGTACCCGTCTCGAGCTTTAGTATGATTGGGTGGTTATAGGGATTGTTGCCGTAATCGGACATACCGATGAGGCGGCCGCTCCAGGATGTACCCCCAGTGGTACCGGAGTTGAAGAATGCAATATCAGTATCAGCAGTGTACCAGCTGTATTCAGTTGAGTTGTGCCCAATCAAATATCAGTGAGGACTGTCATCGAGAAAGGGCACTCAAAGATGTGAAAAGAATGTATACCTAATACTCACCCTCCGAAACCCTTGGCAATCTGAAAGTTCTTGACAGCATTAAAGCACATCTTTCCTACATCATCACTGAACAATGGATTGCCCATCAGACATGTGTGGTCGGTGTACGCCATACCGTCCAAGCCACCGCTGTGCCCCATATTCAAGTTATGACCCAATTCGTGCATTATCACGGCCGGATACTTCCAATTATCACCTAATGTTACCAACACCCAATGATTGATGTACCCATAGGCAGCGTAGTTACATTGATCGTCGCTTGTGTAACAACCCTCGATGATAAATATTACGTGAGCGAATGGACCTGGAAAACCGACATTCAACTTTGCCATCGCTGCCTTAACAGCCGCCTCTACGATGGATGTCTGGGAGCTTGACGTTAGCGCCAGTCCAATCGTGACGTCGAGTACGCCAGGCGCCGAGAGCAGGGAGTCGTACGCCGTGGTGCCGTAATCGTTCGTGATTTCCATATCACCAAATGAGCACCCTGCAAAGCCTGACTTCACCGTCGTGGTATCACCGTACGTGCCGAAGAATTTGTCGGAGATGGTGTACGCATCTTCGGGCACCGCTCGACCGTCAATGTCAGTGACGCGGACGAGGAGTATGCGCTTGTCACCGTTAAACCTGCCAAGCCTTCTTCTGGCACTCGCATCCCCTGTGTCATCAATGATTGTGATCCCCCCCGACGGGAGAGTAACGACAACATCGTCGACTGAACTTGACGATGGTATTCCTTCCGCAGTGACGATTGCCGGTACTCGCGCTACCTCCACCTTGATCTTGGATTCAGCGCTGATCAGGGTGCCGTTGTTCAGCATTTTGCGCATCTCGGTGTACTGCTCGTGGGTGCCCCCGATGGTCGCGAAGGCCCCACTCGACAATTCGCAGAGGAAACTCTCGTCTGTGACTACCTGCGACGAGGCCTCGTAGGGGATGATAGCATCATCAACCTCGTGATATTGGATGCCGCTACTATTCGACTGGAGCAGACGGAATGCATCCAAGGCAATGATGCTGATGCAAGACAAGTCCTCATTTCTTCGCTGCAGTCTGCCCAATCGACCACCGTTTCCACCACTATTCTTGCTGGCCAACGCTCTTGAGGGACCGCAACACAACGTTGTGACAATCAGAACGACTGGGAAATATCGATTGTTCATTTTTCTCGGCTGAGTGATTCCACAAAGAATTGGATTCAGGGACCACAAAACTGAAAATTATGTCCAAGATGTTGCGTTTTATTGTGTAGAGAGATTGATTTGCTCATTACTACTACATAATAATTAGTAGGTATCGTACTTAGATTAGATGCAATCACTCTCCTTCATATTTTGTTTTCTCAAGATCAAATTTCAGTAACGATACCAAGAAATTTACCATATTATTTTCCATAAGTAAACCAATTGTACATAGGAATACATGGGAGCAGTCGTAACAAAATATTAAAAAGGCCGAAAAAAACCTCAGTCATGTACGTTTGACCTCAACTGACTACCGGTCCCTGAAAATCAAGACCTTGTGTATGTTGTAGAATCAACTCAAGACGCTCCAATTGTCAGTTCATTCCCACAACATAATATTATGGTGCTTTCTCTCCTATTTTAGTTTTTTAATTTTTTATTTCTCACCCACCAACTCAATTCTTGGTTAATTTTGACCTTACTTATTCCAGACATAAGTGAACCAATTGTACATGGAAATAGGAATGCGCAAATGCAACCCTATATAGAGCTTGTAAAAAAAAAATTGAAAAAAAAACTCAGTCCATACGTTCGACCTCAACTCCTTCAGTTTCCAGTTCAATTGTTTTTTTTGGGGGGGGGGATTTCTCCCGCCGGCAGAGGGATTTATCTCTCCCCCGGCGTGAGAAATCTAGAATTCTGTCGTTGTACTATTCCTACCGTAGGCTTGTACGGGAAGCTAGGGGAAATCGCTGCCACACACAATTGGAACATTAAGCACATCCACGGAGCTGTCGCCGCCACCCTCCGCCGCCTCCATCGTCGCGAATCGCCGCTGTCCTATCCTGCCGTCACCCGCCGGCACCGCTGTCCACCTGCCGTCACCGCTGTCCGCCTGCCGTTGCCCTCTGCCGCAAAAATGTGAGCTTAACTCACAGTGTGGGGACCGGTGCGAAAATGGTATTGTGCTAAAATGTTTGAAGTAGAAGATGGGAGGTGCCACCACCACATCTCTCTTGATTGCCTCCCCTAACTCTGAAGGGCATCACACCCTGACGTGTCCTTGACAAGACTGCATCCTCCCCGGCATATTCACACACTTGTTATCAATTACGAAAGCGAACATTACCCGATGGTACCCCAAAGGAAATCCAAATTACATCCACCAAAGACACTATCGTACCCCCTTACCCAATGTTCCACCCGCTCTTCCCCCTTTTCATGCTCATCACTATACAGCCATGCAGCTAGTTGCTCATTATTTGGGGATTTTGAAAGTGCCATACATATGCCTACAGCTGAGGATCTGGAATCAGCTCAAGAAGGTGAAGAAGATGATTAAAATTCATCCAAAGCTTCCAATTCTACGCTGTCGTCATCGGACAATCACAAGATGCCCAAAATAATAGCGTTGATGATAACCTGCTGTACAAGGAAGAGGACTCTTACTCGACTTGCTATCCCAACAATGATGAGGAGGATTATCTCCTGAGCAATGAGGATATCTACAAGGAAAATTGATTGCTAGAATATAGCTATCAGAAGATAGGCGAGAAGAAAGGTCGCGTACCAATCACAATGATCAACGGTGGTCCCATTCGTCCGTACACGTCCGGGATGAGAGATGAAGATGCTGCCAAGGCACAGAAGCAGAAGGCGTATCAGAAATAACTAAAACAATTCAATGGCAGTCACAGGTTTAAACGTGTGAATAAAAGTGACTACTACATAGAAAACACCATGGAGTTTACCGGCCACTAGCAGCCAAAAACCATGGCCGAGGAAGAGATTGGTCGATTGGAGCTAGAGCATATATTCCCCTCGAGGGAAATTGTTTGATTACGTGCAGCCAAAGAGGCAAATCTTCGTGGAATCTATGATAATGTCATGTCGAGTTCTGTATTTCACCTTCAGGTCCACGGTGTCGTGACTTTTGTGTGAATGCTTCCCACTCCAAAGCTAAGGACTGAAAGATTACCACTTGCTATACTCACGAAGTGGAATGTGTGGTTGCTAAGGTAGATATAAATAGTGTTTACACACGAAAGGCAGGGTTAATTGATACCAGGATAGTAATAGTACCCATCGATGTATATGATATACCAATTACAAACTGCCACGGCGGGACAAACATTACCTTATTTATGTGAGGCGATAAATTGTCAAGGCATGGGAACCCACTTTGCAACCATCCATTGTTGTAAAAAAAAATACAATCGGCAATAGTTAGGTTTCTGATGTGGTGGTATCATGGTACAAATCTACCACTGCGAACTTCGGTCTGTCTGTCTGGTGGGAATCAGTGTCTGTCGGTGTCAGAGTGACATACAGAAAGATGAAGAATGAAAGGGTTGAACGTGCCCCCCCCCCCTCCCCTCTTCCCGTGTCCCTCCCCCTCGTCGTCCTCTCCTTCCTCAAGCCCATGCACAGGCGAGTGTGGATGATGATACCTACCATGGTACCATAGACATAGGTTTTGGCCAATGGTAAATTTTGTTCCGCCTAGCACACCTCGTTTCGTGGGGCAATCAAAAATATTGATTCCTATCTTAGTGGGCATGAACAAATTCCTTCTCCTACGAAGTAAGATACTGGCTCCCAAGTACGTAGAAGTACCAAAACATTCAAATTATTGCTGTGAACGTGAAAACTCCTCGGCGGCTGAAAATATATTATATCGGTTCACAACAACATCATGAGTGACAAACGACTCCCCCCGATCCGATTATGGTGTATGGTAGTACCTCCCCAAGCCAAGCAATTCTACTTTCACTTGTGGAGATTCTCTTCTCCTCACGTCATACCACCTCTACTCTATCCTACACCGTTTTCGATCGTTCTTGAATGCGATTGAGTCAGGTGGGGCGTGAAGTCGGGTGATCTTCGGTTTTTTCTTTTACTACGATACTTCCACCCTTTTTGCCGTTCGACATCCTCTCTCTCTCTCCACCTCTCTATCGTACTATCACTACCTGAAATCGTCGTTCTGTCTTCTTCCATCCTCCGCCCCCCCCGCCCCCCTCTCAAAAAAAATCCGGGAGGTCGGAGACGAAGAAGAGCACATCATCATTATAAATATAAAAAGGGAGAGAGCATGAAAAAGGAGGAGAGGAAGGCATAACGAACGAAAAACACACACACACCATGACAATCCCGAACGACTACTGCGATAGACAAAGGGTCGTCGTCGATACCGATCGAGACGTGGAGATGGCGTGGGCCACGCAAGCGCACCATCGGAACGACGAGTCCACCGCGTCGTCGGGGGGGGTTGTAGGAGGAGGTGGAGGAGGAGCACCGACCGCCGCCCGTCCCCGACCCCGACCGCCCGCGGCGCCGAGGTGCGAGAGCGACGGCGCCGTGGCCCCCCCGTCCGCGCATCATCCTCCGCATCCGACGACGACGACGACGACGACGCGGGGCGACGGGCACTGGAGGACGAGGAGCGGCAGCGTCCCGTCGTCCTCCCCCCACCCCCGGACGTCCCCGTCGCCGTCCCCGGCGCGGGTGGCCTGCCCGTCGTCCCCGCCGTCTCCGACGGGGCGGCCGTCCTCCAGCCCCCCCCGGACCCACCACCACCACCACCAAAGCGACGACGAATACGACGACGAGGCCTTCGCCCGCCGTCTCGACCGGGAGCTGCGCGATGCCGAGCT